>UESW01003848.1:1887912-1927427 GCA_900491605.1 Calamus simplicifolius
GCCCTGATACCTCTGGCCGGTTGGCCAAGTGGGCCATCAAGCTAGGGGAATTCGACTTATCATTTCAGCCCAGAGCATCTTTGAAATCCCAGGTCTTGGCCGACTTCCTAGTAGAGTGCACTTGGTCTGAAGAGCATCAAGAGGAGTCCCCCGGATTCTTCTAGATGTCGATGAAGAGAATGATAAGGCGTGGGTCCTCCACGTCGATGGAGCCTCCAACTCCCAGGGAGCGGGGCTGGTCTTATTCTCGCCAGCCCAGAGGGTGTGGTGCTGGAGTACGCTCTTCGTTTCCTTTGAAGCTACCAACAATCAAGCCGAATATGAGGCCTTGTTAGCCGGAATCAAACTAGCACATGGGATGGGAATCAAGCATCTCCGAGCTTTCACTGACTCACAGCTTATTTCTGCCCAGGTGTCTGGGGAGTATGAGGCTCGGGACCCTGTTATGTCCCAGTATCTAAGCAAGGTTAAACTACTAATTCCTTGTTAGATCACTTCACCATTAGTTACATCCCTAGAGGGGAAAATGCTAGAGCTGATATGTTGGCCCGACTTGCTACATCCGCGGACAGCTCCATGGGCAGAACCTACATTGAGTATCTGGAGACACCAGCATCGAGGCCGCGGAAGAAGCTTTACCAGTTGCCCAAGAAGAAACTTGGATGGACGTGTATATCCGATACTTGAAGGACGGCGTCCTCCCAGTTGACCATGAGGAAGCCAGCTACTCAAGCGGAGGGCCTCCAAGTTTGTACTGCTAGATGGCCGACTCTACAAGAGATCCTTCTCCCAACCTCTCCTCAAGTGCGTCAGCTCGGCGGACGCGGATTATATTCTTAGGGAGATTCATGAAGGCATTTGTGGGAATCATTCGGCGGACACGGATATTATTGGCTGACTATGCAAGAAGATGCGACTGAACTAGTGAAAAGATGTGGCCAATGTCAACGGTATGCCTGTATTCAGCGGCAACCAGCTTCTCAGTTAAACCCTCTTTTTGCTCCCTGGCCTTTCGCTCAGTGGGGCATGGACATTCTCGGCCCTTTCCCTCCGGCATCGGGACAGCGAAAATTCCTACTTGTCGCCGTCGATTATTTTACTAAGTGGGTCGAAGCCGAAGCACTCGCCAAGATCACTGAAGCCAAGGTCAAAACCTTTTTCTGGAAAGCCATCATTTGTCGATTCGGCATACCTCATACTCTTGTCACTGACAACGGCCGACAGTTCGACAACGTTGCCTTCAAGACTTTTTGCGCCGATCTCGGCATCACGCATCGATTCGCCTCCGTCGGCCATCCACAATCTAATGGAGAGGCCGAGGTTACGAATCGTATGATATTGCGGGGACTGAGGACCAGGCTGGATACGTCCAAAGGGAAATGGGTGGAAGAACTCCCGAGTGTGCTCTGGGCATACCACACAACCCCCAGGACACCGACAGGAGAGACGCCGTTTAATCTGGTTTTCGGTTCCGAAGCTGTTATCCCAGTCGAGATTGGCCTGCCAAGCATTCGAGTAGAATCATATGACGAAGCTAATAACCTCCCTAATTTAAGAGCCAGTCTCGACCTCATTGATGAAGCGAGGGACCGAGCTCAGGTTAGAATGATGGCCTATCAGCAGCGGGTGGCGAGATACTATAATACCCGCGTTTGCTCCAAAAACTTCCGTCAAGGAGACTTGGTTCTGAGAAAGGCCTTAGTGTCCAAACCAACGGAGGGGGGCAAACTATCCCCGAACTGGGAGGGGCCCTACGAGTAGCAGAAGTCCTTCACCGTGGAGCGTATCGACTTGAAGATCTGAATGGGCGACCGATCCCCCGAACGTGGAACGCGGATAATCTCCGACAATACCATCAGTAATGTAATAAATGTACTTATCCAAAGATTAATGAATGCGCATATTTGGAGATCTTCTGTGAATCAATCCTTCAAAGGAGCTGGGCGGCCCCACAGTCCTAAGGACACCCCCGGGCTGGTATCACTTACCCCTGAGGAGGTTCAAGTCCATAACTTAGGCGGCCCCATCTCAAACTTTTGGGCAGGTATCCGACTACCCCCAAGAAACAATCCTTCAAAGGAGCTGGGCGGCCCCACAGTCCTAAGGACACCCCCGGGCTGGTATCATTTACCCCTGAGGAGGTTCAAGTCCATGACTTAGGCGGCCCCATCTCAAACTCTTGGGCAGGTATCCAACTACCCCCAAGAAATAATCCTTCAAAGGAGCTGGGTGGCCCCACAGTCCTAAGGACACCCCCGGGCTGGTATCACTTACCCCTGAGGAGGTTCAAGTCCATGACTTAGGCAGCCCCATCTCAAACTCTTGGGCAGGTATCCGACTACCCCCAAGAAACAATCCTTCAAAGGAGCTGGGCGGCCCCACAGTCCTAAGGACACCCCCGGTCTTGTATCACTTACCCCTGAGGAGGTTCAAGTCCATGACTTAGGCAGCCCCATCTCAAACTTTTGGACAGGTATCCGACTACCCCCAAGAAACAATCCTTCAAAGGAGCTGGGCGGCCCCACAGTCCTAAGGACACCCCCGGGCTGGTATCACTTACCCCTGAGGAGGTTCAAGTCCATGACTTAGGCGGCCCCATCTCAAACTTTTGGGCAGGTATCCGACTACCCCCAAGAAACAATCTTCAAAGGAGCTGGGCGGCCCCACAGTCCTAAGGACAACCCCGGGCTGGTATCACTTACCCCTGAGGAGGTTCAAGTCCATGACTTAGGCGGCCCCATCTCAAACTCTTGGGCAGGTATCCGACTACCCCCAAGAAACAATCCTTCAAAGGAGCTGGGCAGCCCCACAGTCCTAAGGACACCCCCGGGCTGGTATCACTTACCCCTGAGGAGGTTCAAGTCCATGACTTAGGCGGCCCCATCTCAAACTATTGGGCAGGTATCCGACTACCCCCAAGAAACAATCCTTCAAAGGAGCTGGGCGGCCCCATAGTCCTAAGGACACCCCCAGGCTGGTATCACTTACCCCTGAGGAGGTTCAAGTCCATGACTTAGGCGGCCCCATCTCAAACTATTGGGTAGGTATCCGACTACCCCCAAGAAACAATCCTTCAAAGGACCTAGGCGGCCCCACGGTCCTAAGGATACCCCCGGGATGGTCTCGATGGCCTTACGATTTTAGGAACCTCCCCAGAACAATACCGTTCCTCCTGAGATAATATGCCTGGAAAACGACCCTGGAATTCGAATTTAGCACCAACCTACGGGCGGACCCTTCATTCCCCCCATGTAATGGGTAAAAATTAGAAGTTAAATAATTGAAGCATCGAGTGAGTAAAAAGTAGCATTCACTCGTTTAAAAAGCCAGATCACTGTAAAGCTTTATAAAGTACTGCCCATAAGTCGGCATCAACTGATTTACAAAAAGGGTCCCCTAAGGACAAAATCAACAAAACCAAGAACAAAAAGACAAAATCAAGGCAAGCCTAGACGCCTCCCATTAGTCCTCGGAACGCTCCCTCCCGGTAGTCGGCCCAGAGGCCAGTTTCTCAGTTGTAGGCGCTCCTATGGCAGGGTCTTTAACTGTCACTGCCCTGTCCGTCGCACTGTCAACCTCAACGTCAGAAATTTCTTCATCGTCCCCAGGTTGAAAACGTTCAAGGCTTTCTAATTTGAAGTGCCGAGATAGTCTCCGTTTGCACCTCTCAAAGCCCTGAACGAAGGCGTCTATAGTGGCCTCATGCAGTTCCGACGCAAAATCTGGAGAATCCTTATATTTTCCGATGGCTTCCTGAGCCCTAGCTTCGGCCGCAGCCACCCTTTCCTGAGCCCTAGCCTCGGCCGCGGCCACCCTCACCTGAACCTCCGTCTCCATTGCCGCCATCTTATCCAGAGCCTCCTTCGTGTCCCTCTCGGCCAAGGCCAATTTCTCCGCAGCGTCGCGAGCCGCGGCCTCTACGTTGTCGGCCCGGTTCTCAGTATGTTCTAACCGAGAACCGTTCCCTTTAACCTTTCTTCCGTAGGCAACAGCTTCGCCCGGACTTCAGACAGTTGGGCGTCCAAGCTCTGCAGCTCCTTCTCAGCCCTCTCCCGCCATGCTCGATAGTCTTCCTGGACAATCTGAAGGTCCGAAGGTCATGTAAGGCGTTCGATTCCCGGGCCTTCGTTTCCGCCAATTCTTTATCCAAGCTCTCACTACGAGACTTGGCCTTGGTCAGGTCCTCACAAAGCACGAAGAGGCCGTTAGACATTTGTGGTATACAATCGATAAATACCATAATTTCGTAATTACGAAAGGAGGAAGAGGGAAAAGATCATAACCCTACCTGGAGCGCGGCTATGAACATGGTGTCAAAAGACTCCTCCTGTGATAGACTCCTCATTTTGGCCTGAAACCTGGGCAGGATCGAAAGCTTGAGAATTGTTTCTGATAGACAACTTTTATACGAGGCGCTCTTGCTAGGCACTTGGGAAGGTTGAGGCGGACTCCCTAAGGTGTCCGAGGGAGCAGAGGTGCCTGCTTCTTTCGGCGATGACGGGCTAGACGGGTTGGTCTCGACGACCTCTGTGCTCCCGAGCGACCCCCCGGCGCCCCTAGCAGGAGATGAGGCGGCCGCCAGTAGGCTCCCCTCGGCAGGGCCCTCTATAGGTATTCCATCGGGAGGATTTC
Source organism: Calamus simplicifolius (assembly GCA_900491605.1). NCBI lineage: Eukaryota > Viridiplantae > Streptophyta > Magnoliopsida > Arecales > Arecaceae > Calamus > Calamus simplicifolius. Next base: position 1,892,545 of record UESW01003848.1, read on the forward strand.
CTCTCCCTCGCCCTCCTCTATTAGTGTAGCTTCAGGGAGAGCCGTTAGGGGCTGAGTACTATGACCCGGTTCTCGCCGGCAGGGCCTCTTAGGCTCAGTTCCTGCTGTGCCGCGGTCACTCCCTCCTCTCTTTCGAAGACCCGATATCAACGAATCTTGAGAAAACCTCATTGCTGCAATACAGAAAGCACGAGGTTAGCTAAAAAGAGGGCACATGATATACTAGCTGCGAAAATAATATGTACACTAAGGGACATCTATTCAAATACCAGATGTCCAAACAAGCAAGGAAGTTACAATGATAATAATAAAACTCTTCGAGGCTCACCGGGCGCTGCAGTCAGCGACACCGGCACGAATGCAATCTCCCGAAGATTGTCCTCCGATAGCAGTTCCCTACTGGGGGGCACGATGGTGGAAATCAAAGTGTTGAACAGTTCACGGTCTCCCTCATCAACACTTGAGTTCTGGTTAGAGCTAGTATCCGGAATACCCCAGCCTACGCCCAGCCCCTCCAAATGTGCATAAAAGAACCGTGACTTCCACCCTTTAATTTTGGAAGGAAGGTTAAGCTTAAGGACCCTCTTAGGCCTCGACGCAAAGCTCCACCACCCATCCCTTACAGGGTTTCGTATCCTATACAATGCCCTAAATAAAGAGAGCCGGACAGAAGCTCCGTGAAAATAACAAAGCACTAGGAATGAAAAGATGACCCGAATGGAGTTGGGAGTAAGTTGTGCGGGAATGAGGCGATACCTATTTAACAAGTTTATAAAGAAAGGGTGCAAGGGCAATCGTAGACTGCCCTTAAAAAATTCTTCATACAATGCAACCTTTCCTGGTTGCGTTAGCGTAACCCTATCCTCGGGGAGGGGGACGGAAAGCCGAATGTTGCTGGGAATCCCAAACTGGGCCCTAAGGTTCCTAAGGTCTTGGGAAGTTGTAATTGAGGCGACTTCCGCCGGGCCGGTAGATTTAGAAGTAATTGCCGGGAGCCCTACCTCACGGCTGGTGGATGAAGAAGAAGCCCTAGGGGATCGGGGTAACGACCTAGGCACAGGCTGCGCAGGCCGGGCGACAGGTTGATCCCCGCGGATGGCCACCCCTCCGAGGGCCTGGAGACGCGCCTGAAGAATCTCTTCACGGGAGGGCTTGATCATAGGGTTTTTACCTTTCCTATCTTGGGAGGGATCCATGGAAAAAGAAAAGGAGAAGGAGTCAACTAACCTGGACTTGGAGAAGTAAGACCGCGGGAGACTCTATAAGATAAAAGGCAAAGGGATAGAGGGGACGGGCCCTTTTTTATATTTTGGATGCAACGCCTCGAGCGCCGCAAAGCCACATGACGATCCCCGAGGGGGATCGGACAGGCGAAAAGATGCTATCTTCCTAGAGATACGCGCCCCCCTTCCCCTTTTTTTTCTTTTCTTTTTTTTCTTTTCATGAAACGACGCTTATCGAATCCAGAAATTTGAAATTCAAACTTTTCTGCCCCTCTCCCTTGCGCATGTGCGACGCACCTGAGTACAAGGGACATGGGCGAGGGGGCATATGATATGGTTGGTAAACAGGAAATAAGATCGGGGTCCTAGACGGCCCCTGGGTCCTGAGCGGTCCCTGGTCCTATACGGCCCCCAGGTCCTGGACGGCCCCTAGTCCTAGGCGGCCTCCAGGTCCTGGACAGCCCCTAGCCCTAGGCGGCCCCCAGGTCCTGGACGGCCCCTAGTTCTAGGCGGCCCCCAGGTTCTGGGCGGCCCCAGCTTCTGGACGGCCCCTAGCCCTAGGCGGCCCCCAGCTTCTGGGCGGCCCTTAGTCCTAGGCGGCCCCTAGGTTCTGGGAAGCCCCCAGTTTCTGGGCGGCCCCTAGCCCTAGGCGGCCCCAGGTTCTGGGCGGCCCCCAAGTCCTAGGCGGCCCCCAGGTTCTGGGCGGCCTCCAGGTCTTGGGCGGCCTCCAGGTCCTGGATGGCCCCTAGCCCTAGGCGGCCCCCAGGTTCTGGGCGGCCTCCAGGTCCTGGATGGCCCTTAGCCCTAGGCGGCCCCCAAGTCCTGGACGGCCCTAGTCCTAGGCGGCCCCAGGTTCTGGGCGGCCTCCAGGTCCTGGATGGCCCTTAGCCCTAGGCGGCCCCCAGGTCCTGGACGGCCCCTAGTCCTAGGCGGCCCCCAAGTCCTGGACGGCCCCTAGTCCTAGGCGGCCCCCAGGTTCTGGACGGCCTCCAGGTCCTGGACGGCCCCTAGCCCTAGGCGGCCCCCAAGTCTTGGGCGACCTCTAATCTTGGAATCATTCTCGTATCAAAAGCACTAAACGCGAGGAGCTGTCGTGTCCTGAACAGAAATCGAGAATTATTAAGCATCATGACGCTTTAAATGACTCGAATAAGACAAACGCTGAAGCATTACCATCCATCGAAAAGCTCAAATAAAGGAGATACTGAGCACCTGTTTTAGGGCCAGATAACTCTTCTCTGACTCTGACATTCCCACTAACCCTGACATTACCTTGGGAAAAGCCGAGATCATCATGAAGATCCTTAGCTTCCGGAGCAAGTTTCTTAATACCTTTGCTAATAATTATCGATAAATAACCATGTGGCACGCTCTTGTATGAAGCTAACTTTATCTTACACGTTGACTTTCTAACCGAAAAAAAAAAAGAAAGAAAGAAAAAGTGACTCAATGCTGACGATATGATGAAAAGGAGAAAAGAACATTTTGGAAAAAAAAGGCTAAAAAGATAAGAGGAAGGGAAGGGGATTCTTAGGGGGGCTCTCTCTCTTCCTCCATTAGGAGATCTCCTAACAAAGAAAACTGTACTGATGATTCAGCATCAACACATTCTTTGCAGAAGATTTCCAACAAACAAGAGGGGAAAATCCCTCTTCTTCTTTGTTTCGAAAGGGAACTCCAAATTTTAACGTATTGGATCGGATTCTTAATAGAACCAACGGAAAAGATAGAAAACCACGAAAGGATCAAAACGGGAGATGGGAAAAAAAAACGTCTTTTTAAACTACTTCATGCAAATGCTGAGGAAATCCGTCGTATAATCAACAGTCAGCTTAGATTATCGCAAAACTTGAGAAGAGGTCGCAAAACTTGAGAAGAGGTGAAGGAAAAAAAAAAAGAAAACCCTCAGCGGCCATGTACTCGAGGACGGCGGCAAGGTAGATGGGAGCTCCGGTGCTGAGCCTCTCTTCGTATCGACCCTTCTTGAGGAAGCGAGCGATCCTTCCCATGGGGAACTGGAGGCTGGCCTTGACGGACTTGAAGATGGGCTTCTTCTTGAAGGCGCCCTTCCTCCCACCGGCCGGAATCGTCAACTTTGATGCCTCCATCTCTCTCGACCGCCTTTCAGTACCTCTGTAATACCCGGTTCGTGTGAACCAGGGTCATGGCAGTGGAAATTTCTTACTAATGTTTACGCTCTCGGCCTACCATTTGAGTCCCCGATTTTCTTATCCGAGGCAAGCAGGAATAAGTTCTGTGTATAAAGCTGGCGCTTTGTTTTGGTTGGCAAAAAGCTATTCCGGATAAGTGTATTAGTATATTCAGTGCATAGAATAGCATTTATTTAGAAATAGCTGAAGAAATAATTATTTTTTTAAATAATAATTTTGCATAATTTTTCTATCAAGAAATAACTTTAATGCGCTATTTGGATAAAGAAAAAAGTGAAAGGAAAAAAAATGGGAGGAAGAGAAAACGGAGAGGAAAAAAAAAAAAATATTTTTTTTTCTTTTTTTTTGGATGAGTGAAGAGAGAAAAGTTGATAATTTATAATGACATAATGTCTGAATTATAAATGGTTAAAAAATGTATTAGTTTTTTTTGAAAGGATTAATATCGGAATAAAAAAAACGAAAGGGCACTTTTAAGTTTTCTCTCCGAAATCTCTTCAGTTTCAAAGAGAACTTTTACATGGGATCCACCGCTTTTTTTTCTCGTTTTCTTTCTTTCCTTTTTTTTTCCATCCAAATAAGGTAAATTTCATTTTCTCTCCTGTTTTTCTCTCTAATTTTTTTTCCTCTCTTATTTTTTCTTCATCCAAACTGAGGCTAATTATTTTTTGAGTCTCTAGAAAATAAGTTGGGATAACTCATATTTAATCATACGTTATTTTTTAATTATTCTTATAGTAATAACTTTTAAAAATAAATAAAAATATCTTTTTATTCTCTATTTTAAACATAGCCTTGGCTGACAATTATGCTGTAATTAAACATCCTTTGCTGTCGTAACTTTTATCGTTGGTCTCAAAAAACGTGTGACTATGCATTGATCTTGTTGATTGGAATTCTTAAGTGGCAGAATGCGTTGGGGCTGTAATCTTGTTTCGTGGCTAGGACTCGTTTTTAGTCCCATCAGGCTTGATAACGGTTCCTTTGAACGTCATATAGACTTGGTTATTGGGCCACGAATTGCTCTCAGTCAACATGCGGCTCATTTAGCCTTGTTAATGAATTTAGTGAACTGAAATCTTTCTTTTTTTTATATAGATATATATAAAATTTAAGTCATAAGTTAGTAACAAATAAACTTGAGTTATAATTTTTTTATTTGAAATTAAATTTAAAATATTATAATTTTCTTTTCATGTTTTTCATAATATTTTTTATTTAAAATTAATTTTAAAATATTATTATCTTTCTTTTGCCACAAGCTAGCTAGAATTCTATTAAATTTTATATATTTGTTAGTCTATTTAATTTCGTTAGCAGATTGAAATCATATAATCTAAAAATTTAGGCTGAAATCATGTTGATTCATTTAATTTTGAAATGATATTGGTTTGAATCATTTTTTTTAAAATTGAATTAGAATTGATTATTTCGTTAAGAAAAACTAAATTAGGGAATTTGGTTTGATTTATTGGTTTATTTGATATTGATTTTCATAATAAATTTTATATAATCAAATTATAGTTTAGTTATTCGCAATGAAAAAAAATTTGTATCATTATAACTGAAGTGTTTCATTGTGAATTAAAATTATAATGATATAATTTTTTTTCATTATATTAATGTAGTAACAAGATACCATTAAGGAATATTTAATGCCTATATTTAACTAATTTTTTACCAAAAAAATTTGCATATAATACTTCAATTTATATTGCAAATTTTAAAAAAAATATCAAAAGATTTGCAATCCTAATATCTTTATATTTCAGATTTTTTTATTTTTTTAAACAATTTTACTGCTCTATAAAATTAAAGAATTAAATGCCATCTAAAAAGTCTTATATTTTTCATTCTTATTTTTTATAAAATAATAATTTAATGAAGGCATTAAATAGCCCTTAAGGGTCTGTTTGGATTGAGTTGAATGGAGAGGAGGAGAAGAAAATGAAGGGAAAATGTCATAAGTTAAAGAGAGGGGGAAGGGAATGAGAGTAACTGGTTCCCCCTCTTTCGTCTCAATAAGAGTAAATTTGTTAACCCTTAATCGGGTAAGTTGAGAAAGAAAAAAGGTTTTAGTCATATTCTTTCAGAAGACCAAAATTTCATTCCATATTCTTAAGGTTATCACTGGCACATAACTCTTTTCCTTTTTTTTCTTTTCTTTCTATCCAAACAAGATAATTGATATTACCTTTCCTTTCCCTTTTATCCTTTCCAAAAAAAAAAAAAAAAAACCATTCCTTTCCCTTTCTTTTCCTTTCATCTCTTTACTTGTTTTTACTCTCTCTTTTTTTCTCCTTCAAAGATCTAAAGTTACTATCTCCTTTTTTTTTTCTCCTTCAAAGATCTAAAGATAGCCTAAAGAAGGCCCGGGGCACCATATAATGAAACCTCTATATAAAATCGGGCATGACAATTAATTTTTGAATATCGTTCTGGTCTTGTTAAACGCCTCACCATTCTTCTGCTCATTTGTCATGTCATCATTCATTACCTATTTTACCAAAAAAAATTTCCGAATCTCAAAGAATTGTGACTTGGCAAGCGTATCTACTCCATTAAGCTGCTTTCTTAAATACACCATTCCTTCCTTTCTTCCCCGTTTTATCATATACGCTCTTTTTTTCATATTTGTTTTTCCATCAATTAACGCCAGCCTTTTAGTTCTCTATTTTCATCATCCATATCATTTGTTGTTTTTGGTTTAACATCATAAATAAGAAACAAACGTGAAGGGATGAGCCATTCAAGATGAACACCATATTTAATGCTGCTCTACTCACTACATTATACATGAGACAATTACCTAATGCTTTTCAGCAAATCATTTAAGTGAAGCTATTGTAAGGAGAAATGACCTTCAAGCATGCATATTTAAAATTTTTGATAACAATTACCAATACGGAAGCTTAAAGATTAAATATTAATCTATTCAATATGCATCAAGATCATATCTTCACCTTATACTATAGGATCCTTTGATCTAAATTATGCATATAAATTAAAATTATCAAGATCATATCTTGATCTTTAAGATAAGAAATCATACTACTTATTTTGAAGCATGCTTTAAGATCTAGGAATCATATCACTTATCTTAAGAACAATAGGTAAATTCGTTGGGCTCTGCAGCCGTTTAATCGTCCGGCCTATAGAATCATCCACGCGAAGTTCCTGAATGATTGGATTTTCGGGAGTGCTAGCTCGCAGAAAAATAACTTTGCTGATCTTGAATCCTTCCACTTGAATCTTGCTCCAAGATCCATCAAACCTTCAAGATCCATCAAACTTTTGCTAACACCAGAATCACACCAGAATTTTCTGTTCTAACTCTTAAAACAATATCATATTATTCTGACTCTTTAGAATTTTAATCCATGTCATCTGGTGAAGAATGTCCTTTATTTTATAGGCACAATTAAGCCATAATTAAGCCTTTAGCCCATTGAATTCTAATACTTAGAATTCTGACGTTTAGTAAAAACCAAAAGAAATAAATTTTAACACTTAGAATTCCAACGTTTCGTTAATTCGATGTTTGGTAAAACTAAAGAGACGTGAATTCTAACACTCGTTTGGTGAAAATCAAAGAGGCACACTAATTCCACATGAATTCTAACACTTAAATTCTAATGGTTTGGAGAAGATTAAAGGTTATACATTAAATTCTGCATGAAAATTTAATCTCTATGAGATGAGATTTTAGTTATCTCATCATGTGAGATCCTCATGCGAAAAAACTCTTTTCACACTTGGGGTTTGGGTTTGGGTTTTGGTTTAAGCTGATTTGAATTTATTGGATTGAACCTACATAAATCATGGTCCTAGCACAAATCAAATTTGGCTAGTCCTAAATCTATTTAAATTCAAATTAAGTCTAATTTTAAACCAATATTTGAAATTGATTAGTCCTTCTAATAGACTTAAACCTAATTAAATCTTATTCAGTTGTACTTAACCTAATTGAGATAATTTAATCAATCAAATTGATTAATTTAATCATATACGATTCTCAATCATTGATAATCAAATAGATCATCCTGGGAAACTTCAATACGTGTGACTCTAGGTTCGAACCTAAGCCGATAGCATAGGAACAACTTTCTATACTTATCGATGTGCCCATCTAGCAATGAAACCCGACGTCCGGATAGGTCGAAGAGTTGTCGAGAAAACTCCAATAACCCTAAGAAATAGTTACCGTGTAATTCATCTTTTTGACCACAAATGTTAAGGATGGCTTCAGAGCCTGTCAACTCTAAACAACAAATCCATAAAGTGATTTTAACTTTAGTGATCATGTGATCTTCACATGAAGTGCCTTGGCCAAGGTCTTGCTAAGTTGAAACACAAGCATTTCTTCTTTTAACAGGATAGGTCAAATTCCATCTTGATCCATAACTGACTATCACAAGTACTTGACTGCACCCAGTAACCTTTCGTAGCTGGAATAAAAATCCAGATGGTCCGGCACCTAAGTACAATGAGTTGCTTACAAGTCACCGGTTGTGATCTTCAGGTCTTAAAGATACTTATACCTATATATTTCAGATTAACTCCTGATAGCAGAGTGTTCAGAAATGAGCCACGTTCGGTGAAATATACTCCTACACTTTTTTCTGTATGTCATATCAGTGTCTTTACACTCCTTGGTTAAGAGGACAACCAACAAATATGATGTACAACATCCTATAATTGATAGTACTGTGGCCCTATAATAGTATATCATTTGATCGCGAGCACTTTTAAGGACCTTCAAAGATAATCCTCCTTTATTGTAAAAGAAGATCCTAAGGGCTTTATTACTATTAGGAGTTTTAAGAAGATGTTCTTGTAATGAATAAACTGCCAAATAACTTTTATTAATATATCAATTTATATGCATTTACATCAGCACAATCATCAAATGATTGGGTTTAGGATACAATTTTCAACAAACTCCCACTTAGCCAAAGCCACTCATTACAGTATCTAATACCCATCTTCAACTTATAGTCGTCAAACTCCTTGATACTGAGTGCTTTAGTAAATGGGTCACCTAGGTTTTTCTTTCCATCAATTTTCTGAAGATTTATGTCACCTCGTTCTACAATCTCTCAAATAAGATGAAACTGATGTAGTATGTGCTTGGTGCGCTGATGTGCTCGTGGTTCCTTTGCTTGAGCTATGGCACCAGTGCTGTCACTGTACAACAGGACTTGTCTATCTATGAAAGGTGCCACTCCAAGCTTGAAGATAAACTTTCACAGCCACACAGCTTTTTTCACGGCATTTGATGCAGCGATGTACTCTCTCGCACACTGAATCTGCCACTGTATGTTGCTTGAAACTTTTTAGCAGATAGCTCCACCATTCAGGATAAACACGAAACCCGACATACTTTTGCTATCATCATGATCTGATTGGAAACTGGAATCAGTATATCCCACAAGTTTCAAATCAGACTCTCCATAAACTAACAACTGGTCCTTAATATTTCATAAATACATAAGGATTGTCTTAACAACTTGCTAGTATTTTTCTCCTAGATCAGATTGGTATCTACTCACTACTCCTAGTGAGTATGCCATGTCTGGTCTTGTACATGTCATGGTGTACATAATCGATCCCACTGCCAAAGCATATAGAATTCGACTCATACATTCTCTTTCGTTAGGATTTATCAGACAATCCTTCTTGAAAAGATTAATTCCATGGCCTATCGGAAGATAGCATTTCTTGGAATTCTTCATGCTAAACCTCTTTAGCACGGTATCAATGTATGTAGATTGGGATAAACCAAGCATCCTCTTAGATCTATCTCTATAGATCTTCATCCCTAGGATGTAGGATGCTTCTCCTAGATCTTTTATGGAGAATTATGATGATAACCATGTCTTTATTCCTTGTAATACAGGGATATCATTTTCGATTAAGAGTATATCATCCATGTATAATACAAGAAATAAAATAACGGAACCATTAGCCCATTTATAAATGCAAGGTTCTTCTTTATTTTAACGAAGCCACAAGATTTGATCACATTATCAAATCGTATGTTCCAACTCCTAGATGCTTGCTTAAGTTCATAAATGGACTTTTGTAACCTGCACACTTTAGACTCGTCTTCAGATATAAAACCTTCAGGTTATATCATATACACCTATTCTTCTAAATTACCATTTTAAAAAGTAATTTTAACATCCATCTGTCAAATCTTATAATCTAAGTGTGCTGCTATGGCTAGCATAATCCGAATGGATTTCAGCATTGCTACAAGAGAAAACATCTCGTCATAGTCAATATCATAATATTGATGATACCTCTTGGCAACCAAATGTGCTTTATAGGTCTTTACCTTTCCGTCTGTGCCTTTTTTCTTCTTGAAAACCAACTTACACCCTATGGGTTTTATCTCTTCGGATGGATCAACTAATGTCCATATATTATTGTCCTTCATGAATCAAGTTCGGATTTTATGGCATTAAGCCATTTATCAGAGTCAGTCCTTTGCATAGCATCCATATAGGTGATCGGATCCTCGTTGTTCTCATCAAGCTCAATAGGATCCTCGTTCTGGCCAAGAAACCTAAGTATCTGTCCGGTTGATGTGGTACTCTACCAGATCACCTTAATGGTGCATCTAAAATGGGTTTTGAGTTTGATCTAATCAACTCAGATTCTAAGGGTTCAATGGTTTGTGTTGTTTCTTCTACATGAACTTCCTTAAGTTCAATATTAGAGCCATTTGTTCCTTCCCTAAGGAACTCCTTTTCAAGAAAAACTGCTCTATTACTAATGAACAACTTTTGTTCTTCAGTATTATAGAAGTAATATTCTTTGGTTTCTTTTGGATAGCCGATAAAAAAATATTTGTCAGATTTGGGTTCAAGTTTGTCAGATTTTGCACATTTCATATGAGTCGGACACCCCAGACTCTCAGATAGGTGATGACCGATTTACGTCCATACCATATCTCATGTGAAGTTTTAGGAACAGACTTACTTTGAACTTTATCGAGAATATGACAAGCTGATTCTAATGCATATCCCCAAAATGATATTGGCAAGCTTGCAAAACCCATCATGGATCGAACCATGTCTAACAGGGTTCGATTCATTCTTTTCGACACACCGTTATGCTACGGTGTTCCTGGAGGAGTCCATTGGGAGAGAATATCATTCTCCCCTAGATATGTCACAAAGTCATTTGAAAGGCATTCTCCTCCTCAATCTGATCGAAGGGTCTTAATATATTTTCCTATTTTTTTTCTACTTCTTTACAATATAGTTTGAACATTTCAAATGACTCAGATTTATGTCTCGTAAGATAGACATAACCAAACCTAGAAAGGTCATCTATAAAAGTAATGAAGTAGGAATATCCTCCTTTGGCACAAGTGCTCATTGGTCCATATATATCAGTATGTACTAGACCCAATAGCCCTTTGGCTCTTTACCTTTTTCAGTAAAAGATAACTTGGTCATTTTACTATGAAGACAGGATTCACAGGTAGTTAATAATTCATAATCATCAACTTGAAGGATGCCCTACTAGGTTAACCTGTTTAATCTGTTCTTGTTGATATGACCCAGCCGATGGTGCCAAAGATAAACATCTGTGACATCAGTTATTATAGGACGCTTACTTGATTTGTACACTACATTCACAGGTTGTGATAATATGTAAATGCCATTAGATAAATGCCCAGACATTACAGTGACTCCATTCATAATGATATTCAAAGTAATATCCTTTATTGAAATTTCATAATGACTTTTGGCCAGAAGGCCTACAAAAATTATGTTCAACAAGAACGTTGGACAAAAATGATAATCATTTAGTATAATGATATTTCTATTAAAAACCATTTCAAGAACTCCTAATGCCAAAACTGGAACTAATCTTCCATCGCCGACATTAAGGAATCTTTCATTATCTTCAAATCTTTTAGTGACCTGTAATCTTTTAGTGACCTGTAATCCTTGCATGAATTACATATCTTTAGGACTTTGGTATTCAATACACATGTCTAATTATCATATACAAAAAAATTACAAGGTGTTATCATATAAATACCTTATTGAGCAACATCTTGCCCTTTTATCTTCTTTGGCCTGTTTGGATTAAGCATGGTAATGTAAAGAGGACAATTCCTCTTTCAGTGCCCTTGCTTCTTGCAATAAAAGCATTCAACTTGACTTTTATAAACTTTTTCTTCTGCATCTGACCCCTTATAGATGTCTTAGCATGTTGCATCTTTTTCTTATTCTTTTCTTCTTTCCTTTCCCAAAGGGGTGACGCACTACCTTAGATCCTTCAACCATATGAACCAAACCCTTAGAGAGCTGGTTATCCTTCTCAAAGTTCTAAACAACCCCAACAAACCGTGGTAATTGACTGCAGGCTTTATCATTCGATAATGAGTAAGGAAAGGTCGGAAGGATTGAGGCAAGGAATTCAGGATTGCATCTTTTTCCAACTGCTTATGTAGAGAAAAGCCAAGCTTGCTTAGGAGTTCTATCTTCTCGATCATGTATAATACATGATCAGTGACAAAGTCCATCCCTCATTCGAGCATTAAAAATAGCACAACTAGTCTTGTGCCTTTCAACGTCATCGGGTGTGCCAAGAGATTCATTCAACGCTTGAATAATTTTTTTCGGCTGAGTATTCTTGAACTGGCGATCGAATTCATCATTCGTTACTGCTAGCATGATGCAACGCATGCTAGTTCTATCACTGAGCACTTCTGATAAGTGTCTCTCTCAGAACTATGGGTGTTTGCATTAGGTACTCTGGTGCAGGATTATTCAGAATATCCTCTCATGCTCAAGGACGATCTTATGTTTCTAAACCAGCTATTGAATTTAAACCATTCAACTTGTCACTATCCAATAGGGACCTTAATGATAAATTAGTGGCCATTTTCTGTGCAAGGAAAAACTAAACTTTATTAGTATATTAATTGATTCATTCTAGAGACTTGAACTTTAGTTTAAAGATTCTTCCACTATTTTATTCAAATTAGCACCTCTACACCCCAATTCAAAGAATTATTTCGTAATTCTTTAGTGGGCACTAAGATCCACATAGACTACATACAGGTCCAAGTGGAGCTTAGCCAACCTATATGCATCTAAGAGTAGGTTCAAAACCAATTATTTTTCTAAACAATTCTTAGTGTTCAGTTTTTGCCCCATGTTCCTCTTAAACAGGCATAAAGTGCCTCCACTGAAAGTTCTGGTTAGGTTCAACCATTAAATAATATAATCAGTGCAACCTATCTATAGACAACCAAGCTCGAGTGAAGCTTGGCCCACCTGACTGTCTATTTAATAGTTGTATTGACTTATCATATAATGAATGATAATTCCGATGGTTGACAAGCACCAGGCATAGAATGCCTCTAATGATTATCAAGACATTGGATTCATTATCACTCACCTTAATGGGAGGCTATGATCTAGTTATCATATAACTATTTATTTTAAGGACCTAATAATTTTAGAGGATTTAATAATCTGAAGATAAATTGACTAATCAATTCTCCCACTGAATCCATGAAGTCAGTAGAATCACTACAAGAAAGTATGGATTTTTGTGGCGAACCTATTACGGCAAAATATTTTTGTCGTTATATGTTCATTTTAATAGTGAAATATAAATTAAATTCATCGTAATAACTATTTATTATGGCAAAAATTATTTTCCATAATAAACATACTTATTATGGCGAAATTTTATTTTTTTCGTAATAGGGTGCAGCAAGATATTAGGATTTTTTTTCTATTTTTTTTTCATTTTATTACGGTAAAAATTATTTTGCCATAATAAACAACTTATTACGATAAAATTTTATTTCATCATAATAGGGTAGCAAGATATTAGGATTTTTTTATTATTTTTCTTTTCATTTTATTATGGTAAAAATAATTTTCGCCGTAATAAACATACTTATTACGATGAAATTTTATTTTTCGTAATAGGATGCAGCAAGATTAGGATTTTTTTTTTTTTTTTTTCATTTTATTATGGCAAAATTTTTTACCATAATAAACATACTTATTACGACTTTTTATGTGATTACTTTTATTTAGATGAGTATAAGGTAAATACATCCATACAAATATTTTAATAGTTTATATTTTTTACAAACTCATGTAACCATTTTTATTAATTCTTTGATGTAGAAAAAATTAGAAACAAATAAATCTAATTGGGAATTGCAGCCATATGCTGCTTTCACTGGATCGAAGTATATACCGGCTCACTCTTATGATATGGTAAGGAATACTATGAACCTAGTACTTTTATATTTATGTATTGTATGGTCTGATATTGTTGTAGTGTTATGAATCTAGTGCAGCCATATTTATAGATACATTGATACATTGTAGATCAATAAGGTCAGTAAGCTAATTATATTGATATTAATACATTGATAATTGTATTAGATTATTACATGATACATTGATACATTGTATTAGATTGTTACATTGATACATTGATACATTGATAATTGTATTATATTATTACATTGATACATTGATACATTGATACATTATTAGATATTACATTGATACATTGTATTAGATTATTACATTGATACATTGATAATTGTATTAGATTATTACATTGATACATTGATACATTGTATTAGATTATACATTGACACATTGATACATTGATAATTGTATTAGATTATTACATTGATATATTGATACATTATATTAGATTGTTTATTGATACATTGATACATACATAGATAATTGTATTAGATTATTACATTGATACATTGATATATTGATAATTGTATTAGATTTTATATTGATATTGATACATTGTATTAGATTATTACATTGATACATTGATACATTGATACATTATATAGATTATATTGATACATTGATACATTGATGCATTGTATTAGATTATTACATTGATACATTGATACATTGATGCATGTATTAGATTATTACATTAATACATTGATACATTGTCTTAGATTATTACATTGATACGTTGATACATTGATACATTGATAATTGTATTAGATTATTACATTAATACATTGATACATTGATACATTGTATTAGATTATTACATTGATACATTGATATATTGATACATTGTCTTAGATTATTACATTGATACGTGATACATTGATGCTTGATAATTGTATTAGATATTACATTGATACATTGATAATTGTATTAGATTATTACATTGATACATTGATACATTGATTACATTATACATTGATAATTGTATTAGATATTGATATTGTATTAGATTATTACATTGATTGATACATTGATAATTGTATTAGATTATTGTCTTAAATTATTATTGTTTCTTTTCAGAGAGATTCTGTTACGGGAGAGGAGCCATCAAGACATCATCTTTGGAATACTTTTCATTTTGACAAAAAAAGAATCAATGGATAAATGAAAAAGTTGAAGAAACCCATGTAAGTTTTTAATTAAAAATAATATCATTGAATGTAATGTTTTATACTAAACATATTGAATTTGTTTTCTTTTCATTGCAGGCACAGTTAGTAGAGCGACTTTCCTCATAGGACTCTACAGCAGAACCAATCAATGAGGATGCCGTTTTTGAGGAGGTTTTAGGCTCTAGATCTGGTTATAAAAGGGAATGGAGTCTGCTACCGAAGGGTACATCGAGAATTAGAGGTAGTTCTTCATCTTCTAAAAACTCACAATTAAAGGTTGAACTACATGAGTACCGAGAGCTCATCGCTCAACAAGAGGATAAGCTCACTCAACAACAGAATGAGCTCACTCAGCAACAAAAGACAATCCAGGATCTAAAGGCGACAACTAATGAGCTCACTACTTTCATGCGACAGCTAGTGCCTGTATATCGTCTTAGTGAATCCCAACAGACCTCACCTCCATAGTATATTTTTTTAATTATGTAAAAAAATATGATGATTTTATTGAAATAAATGAAAACTTTTATTAAATTTTTTATGAAACTTTTATATTAGAAAATTATTTCTAATATCGTTGCTTTATATTATATTATATTATTGTAACAGGTGCAAAATAAAAAAATATTAAAATAAAATTTTAATTTTTTAATTTAAATAAAAACTTATTACGATGACTTATTTTCGTCATAATAGGCGGATATTACGGCGAAAAAAGTTACCGTAATAAGTTTTTATTTAAATTAAAAAAAATTAAAACCTTATTACGGTGACTTTTTTTCGCCGTAATATCAGCCTATTACAGCAAAAATAAGTCGCTGTAATAAGGTTTTATTTAAATTTTAAAAATATTTAAAACTTATTACGGTAACTTTTTTCACTGTAATAGTACCCTGTTACGGCGAAAATAAGTTGTCGTAATAAGTTTTTATTTAAATTTTAAAAATATTTAAAACTTATATGACGATATTTTTTTTGCCGTAATAGGCTGATATTACGACAAAAAAGTCACCGTAATAAGTTTTTATTTAAATTAATTTTTTTTAAAAAAAATATAACGATGATATATTTTTGCTGTAATAGGATGCTATTACGACGAAAATAAGTCGCTGTAATAAGTTATTACGACAACAAGTTATTATGACGATTTTGTGTTTTATTACGACGAATATTTTATCGTAATAACTTATTACGAGACTTTTGTACTTATTGCGATGAATTAATTCGTCATAATAAGTCATTTTCTCATGTAGTGAATGAGACAAGATTAAGTCAGGTTAAGTGGCATCAGTACTGATTTTCTTACAGGCATGGGTCAACTCAAATCAGGTAAATAATCTTAATCATAAATGGTTCACCATGTTGACCAGATAAGTGGGACCGATGGAGTGATTTGCCATTAACTCGTTAAAGAAGCATCAGTATGAGTAGCTCCCAATTAAAAACCATTTGATCCTTGATCATAGAGCAACTTGCTAGCTTACCTTGACATCATATAGTTAACCAATTTTGACTTGACCATCTAAGAGATTTATGCTCAACTAAGGAGCCTAACTACTTCCATTTGGTTTAATCAAAAACATGGACATGATCAACTACAACTATTGTTTGATTTAGAGCATCCTTAACCTAATCTAATTAATTTAGATTTGATCAAATACTCTCTTATAGTCCATTGATTTAAACCTTAGGGTCTAATCCTTTATGGACCTGATTTAGCTAACCCAAAAGATTAAATATATTTCATGTTTCTATAACTTCCATGTTATATATTTCGATTCATGCATCACTTGCATTATATAACTATTCATCATTTCTTTATTTAGATCATATCTAAAATGATTATGAATAAATATTTGATATTCAAATAAAATAAGTATGTTTTATAACATAGACAACAAACTTTCACATCTATGTTTTATTCTAAACATGCAATTATCATGCTTATATATCTTATATAACATCAATATGTATCAAATGTAAAATATCTCTTGAGAGTGCGTGTAATCCGTGTTTGATGCCAAAGATCAATATAAATTATGTTTTGACTAATCATCAAAGATGAATGAACCATAGCGGCACCGCAACATGTCATAGAATACATCGTTGAATGGGGTAATAAGGATTTTTAATCCATCTATGACCGGATGGCATGGTGATCCAATTTAACTATGATTACAAAATTAGTAAGAATACTAATTTACATGCAATAAATTAGATACATGCTCTGATACCATTTATAGGGAGAAATGACCTCCAAGGCATGCATATTTTAAAATTTTTGTCAATGCGGAAGTTTAAAGATTAAATATTAAGCTATGCAGTATGCATCAAGATCATATCTTTGCCTCATACTATAGGATCATTTGATTTAAATTATGCATATAAATTAAAATCATCAAGATCATATCTTGATCTTCAAGATAAGAGGGTCTTGAAGCCTGCCAATCATATCACTTACCTTAAGAACAATAGGTAAATTCGTTGTGCTCTACAGTCGTTCAATCGTCCGTGTTGGGGAGATTGTTGAGAATTTGTTGCCCCAATCTTATTGATTTTGATGATTACCAAAAGCCTTGAGTATATTAAAAGATGTAATGAGTTTTTTACATGAACAATGAATTTATTTAGACAATGAATGAGAATGTTAAAGTAACTTTAATCAATTTGAAAGTAACTTCAAGCTCCATGTTTAAGCTTTCAAAAAGATTTTAATCAATGAGTTTTTGGAACATTTCTTGTAATGTCAATTTTATTATATTCAAGTCAAAAATTAATTTAAAATGAATCTGGAACGAATTTAAAGTCAATCAAAAAATTCTCTGATTTTTGATACGTTCCGGAGCCGACTCTAGAGTTTCAGAGTCGACTCCACTCAGAATACACTGTCTGTCTCGAGTCGACCCCTGTGATTTCATTTGACCCCCGATTCTGTTGAGCCGACTCCATGACTGTGAGTCGACTCCGCTCAGACACCAGAGGTGTACTGAGCACTTCGCGAGTCAATCATGAGTCGACCCCCGACTGTCAGGAGTCGACACTTTATTTTTGATGAGTCGACCCTCTAACTTTCTTATTTCTATTTTTGGTATCACGATCGAGCCGACTCGCGGAAAGCAGGAGTCGACTCCAGCAAATCTGGGCGAGATTTTTTGAATGCCAACTCAGCGTCAATGGTAAGATTTTTAATCAACGGCTATATAACGGCTATATTTTTGCAGAATCTATAAATAGAGAAGCCGTTTTCAAATCATAGACATTCAAATATCTTTAGCGTCACTTGAAAAAATCCGTGATTCAAAATAGAGTGAGTGTGAAATAGCTCCTTCTGTGCTCAAGCTCAACAATCCAAGGAAGCTTCAGAAGAAAATTCAGCTATTAGAGCATTCAAGTGATTTTCAACTCTCAAAGAAAAGAGGAAAAAGCTCAAATCAACTTCAATACATCCATGAAGAATCCGAGCTGATTCTACACTTCAAAGAGTTGAGGAAAAGAAGAAAAGAAGGTCATAAACTTTATTCTTATATTTGTTTATCTGCTCATTAAGGAGCTTTGTAACTGAAAAATAATATTTCTATTCTTTGTGTCTAGTTCAATCTGGGGGATTGAACTAGTTGAGGTAGTCTTACCTCGGTACAAGATAAAGCTCTTAGAGAATCAAGTTTGAGTTGTGATAAAACAACTCGGCTGTAATCTGGACCCAAGTGAACCGTAGGTGTTGGATACAGAACCACTATAGTGTGAAATTCACTGCACCTTGTTGCATTTGCTTAAGCAAACATTTGTAAAAGGCTAAATTTTTAAAGAACCCAATTCACCCCCCCCCTCTTGGGTTGTCATCTGGGCCAACAGTCCGGCCTCTAGAATCATCCATGCGAAGTCTCCAAATGATTGGATTCCCAGGAGTTCTAGCTCGCAAAAAAATAACTTTATTGATCTTGAATCCTCCCACTTGAATCTTTCTTCAAGATCAACCAAATTTTTGCTAACACCAGAATCACACCAGGATTTTCTGTTCTAACTCTATCATTTTGTCCTGACTCTTTAGAATTTCAATCCATGTTATATCGTGATCTGGTGAAGAATTTCCTCTATTTTATAGGCACAATTAAGCCTTTAGCCCATTGAATTTTAACACTTAGAATTTCGATGTTTAGTAAAAACCAAAGAGACATGAATTTAACACTTAGAATTCCAATGTTTGGTTAATTCCGATGTTTGGTGAAAACAAAGAGACGTCGTTTGGTAAAAACCAAAGAGGCACACTAATTCCACATGAATTCTCCAACAAAAATCGTTTGGAGAAGATCAAAGGTTATACATTAAATTCTGCATGAGAATTTAATCTCTCGTGAGATGAGATTTTAGTTATCTCATAATGTGAGATCTTCATGCAAGAAAACTCTTTTCATATATGGGGTTTGTGTTTGGTTTCGGTTTAAGCCGATTTGAATTTATTGGATTGAACCTACATAGATCATGGCCCTAGCACAAATCAAATTTGGCTAGTCCTAAATCTATTTAAATCCAAGTTAAGTCTAATTTCAAATCAATATTTGAAATTGATTAGTCTTTCTAATATACTTAAACCTAATTGAATCTTATCACTTGTACTTAACCCAATTGAGATAATTTAATCAATCAAATTGATTAATTAAATCATATACGATTCTCAATCGTTGATCAGCAAATAGATCATCCTAAGAAACTTCAATGCGTGTGACTCTCTAGGTTCGAACCTAAGCCGATAGCATAGGAACAACTTTCTATACTAATCGATGTGCCCATCTAGCAATGGAACCCGACGTTCGAATAGGTCGAAGAATTCCCGAGCAAACTCCAAGAATTCTAAGAAATAGTTACCGTATAATTCATCCTTTTGACCATAAATGTTAAGAATAGCTTAAGAGCCTGTCAACTCTAAATAGCAAATCCATAAAGTGATTTTAACTTTAGTGATCATGTGACCTTCACATGAAGTGCCTTGGCCAAGGTCTTGCTAAGTTGAAACACAAGCATTTCTCCTTTTAATAGGATAGGTCAAATTCAATCTTGATCCATAACTGACTACCATAAGTACTTGACTGCATCAGTAACCTTTCGTAGCTGGAATAAAAATCCAGGTGGTCCGACACCTAAGTACAATGAGTTGCTTGCAAGTCATCGGTTGTGATCTTCAGGTCTTAAGGATACCTATCCCATATCTTCTTGGATTAACTCTTTAACAGCAGAGTATTCAGAAATGAGTCACGTTCGGTGAAATATACTCCTATATTTTACCTGTATGTCATACCAGTGTCTCTACACTCCTTGGTTAAGAGGACAACCAACAAATATAATATACAACGTCCTATAATTGATAGTACTATGGTCCTGTCATAGTATATATTTGGTCGTGAACACTTTTAAGGACCTTCAAAGATAAATCCTTCCTTTATTATAAAAGAAGATCCTAAGTGCTTCATTACTATTAGGAGTTTTAAGAAGATATTCTTGTAATGAATAAACTGCCAAATAACTTTTATTAATATATCAATTTATATGCAATTTACATCAGCATAATCATCAAATGATTGGATTTAGGATATAATTTTCAACATCTATATCTCCTCAAGAGAGCTATTGGTGATTAGTGAGTAGTGAGGTAATTTATTTATTTAATATATTATTAATCTTTGGTACTTTTTATTATATTATGTATCTTAATTCTTTTATATTTTCATCTAAAGAATAAAATTACTTTTTAAGTCCTAAAATTTTCATTATTTCATTAGAAAAGAATTTGAGAAAAATTTTAATAATTTTTAAAATTATATTTCATTGTGTTTCAATGTTTTTATATATTAAAAGTTTTCAAACTTAAAATCAATGCTATTACAAAATAAAAAAGAATATAAATGATTTGATAAATATAATTGGCTTATTACATTTTGTTAAGCTGTTCATTACAAATATTATTATGAGAAAGACTATATCAAGATTATTAAATAGACCTAGAGATAGTATATATAATGTGAAGCCCAATTTTATTAAATCACTCAATTATTTAAATTCTCCTTTATTTTATAATACCACCAATTTTAAGTTAGAAAATTTTAATTATATTAAATATATTGAGGTGATGATTTCTTTAATTTTCTTTTTAAGGCAATTCATATGCTTCAATGAATTCAACTCAACTCATTTAAGCCTTTTCCCAACTACATGGGGTCAGGTACATGAATCTTTTTTAATTATTTCTGTTAATGTTAGTTTAGGTCTACCTATACCTCTATTCTTACCATAGATTGTTAAAAGATCACTCTTTCTAATTGGAGCATCTAAAGGTCTTCGTTGTATATGTCTAAACTACCATAATCAATTTTCTTTCATTTTGTCTTCAAGTGAGGCTACTTCTATCATTTCTCTTATATGTTTATTTCGAATTCTATCTTTTAAAGTTTTACTACATATCCATCTTAACATACATATTTCAGTTACACTTAATTTATTCACATGTTGTTTCAGTATTATCCAACACTCTATTCCATATAGCATAGCTGGCCTAATAGTGGTTTTATAAATTTTTTCTTTCAATTTTAATGGGATGCACCGATCATATAATACTCTTAAAGCACTCTTTCACTTAATCTATTCTGCTTTAACTATATGATTTATATTTCATCCATTTTACCTTTTTATTAGATAATTGATCTAAAATACTTAAATATTTTACTCTTTGGTATCTCTTGGCTTGCAATCTTCATTGTTTCTTCATTTGTATTTCTACTTTTACTAAAATTATATTTTTTATATTCAGTTTTAGTTCTACTAATCTTAAAACCTTTAGATTCTAAAGCCTCTCTCCAATCTTTAGCTTAGCATTTATTTCAGATTTAGTTTAATCAATCAACACTATATCATCTATAAATAACATACACCATAGAATATCATTTTGAATATATTTGGTTAATTCATCCATAACTAATACAAAAAGATATGAACTTAAGGCAGATCCTTGATGTAAACCTACAGTAATTGAAATTCATTAGTTTCTCGTATTGTTATTTTAACAATAGTTAATTATTATTCTATCATACATATCTTTTATCAATTCTTTGTATCTTTTGGTAATTTCTTTTTTTTTTTTCTAAAACCCATCATATTATTTCTCTAAGTATACTATCATATGCTTTCTCTAAATCAATAAAGACCATATGAAGGTCTTTTTTTATTTTCCTTCACCTCTCCATCAATTTTCTTAATAAATAAATAGCTTCCATGGTCGATCTTTCAGGCATAAATCCAAATTAATTATTTAACACCAAAGTTTCAGTTCTTATTCAATTTTCTATTACTCTCTTCCATAATTTTATTGTATGACTCATCAGCTTAATCCCTCTATAATTTGCACTATTTTGAATATATTCTTTATTTTTGTATATGGTTATTAATATATTTTTTCTCTAATCATTCGACATTCTTTTAGTTCCTACAATCTTGTTAAATAAATTGGTTAACCATATGACTCCAATTTCTCCTAAGCCTTTTTAAACCTCAATAGGAATCACATCTTATCCTAATGCCTTTGCATTTTTATTTTACTCAAAGTCTTTTTAACCTTAAGCATGCTAAATCTACACAAAAATTTATATTTATTTGTTACTCCTAGATTATCACATTCTTCTACCCTTAAATTTCTTAAATTATTTTTATTTAATAATTTTTAAAACAACTTTTTATCGTTCTTTTATTTTTTCTTCTTTTACTAAGACTTTTTCATCTTTATCCTTAATACATTTAATATAATCTAGATCTTTTGTTTTTCTTTTCTCTTAGTTTTACTAGTTTATATATAGTCTTTCATATTTTTTTGTATCTAGTCTATTATAAATCTGTTGGGAATTGTATTCTAAAGCCAATCATTTGATGATTGTGCTAATGTAAATTGTATATAAATTGATATATTAATAAAAGTTATTTGGCAGTTTATTCATTACAAGAACATCTTCTTAATACTCCTGATTGTAATGAAGCCCTTAGGATCTTCCTTCACGATAAAGGAGGATTTATCTTTGAAGGTCCTTAAAAGAGTTCGCGACCAAATGATATACTATGACAGGGCCATAGTACTATCAATTATAGGACGTTATATATCATATTTGTTGGTTGTCCTTTTAACTAAGGAGTGTAGAGACACTAGTATGACATACAGGTGGAAGTGTAGAAGTACATTTTACCGAACGTGACTCATTTTTGGATACTTTACTGTCAAGAGTTAATCCGAGAATATATAGGTATAAGTATCCTTCAGACCTGAAGATCACAACCAATGGCTTACAAGCAACTCATTGTACTTAGGTGTCGGACCACCTGGATTTCTAATCCAGCTATGAAAGGTTATTGGGTGCAGTCAAGTACTTGTGGTAGTCAGTTATGGATCAAGATGGAATTTGACCTATCCCGTTAAAAGGAGAAATGCTTGTATTTCAATTTAGCAAGACCTTGGCCAAGGCACTTCATGTGAAAGTCACATGATCACTAAAGTTGAAATCACTTTATGGATTTGCTATTTAGAGTTGACAGGCTCTTAAGCCATCCTTAGCATTTGTGGTCAAGAGGATGAATTATATGGTAACTGTTTCTTAGGGTTCTTGGAGTTTGCTCGGCAACTCTTTGACCTATCCGGACGTCGGGTTCCATTGCTAGATGGGCACATCGATTAGTATAGAAAGTTATTTCTATGCTACCGGCTTAGATTCGAACCTAGAGAGTCATACGCATAGAAGTTTCCTAGGATGATCTATTTGCTGATCAACGATTGAGAATCGTATATGATTTAATTAATCAATTTGATTGATTGAATTATCTCAATTGGGTTAAGTACAATTGAATAAGATTCAATTTGGTTTAAGTCTATTAGAAGGACAAGTCAATTTCAAATATTGATTTGAAATTAGACTTGATTTGAATTTAAATAGATTCAGGACTAGCCAAATTTGATTTGGGCTTGGACCATGAACTATGTGGGTTAAGTCAAATAAATTCAGATCAGAACCCAAACCTCTCGAATATGGATCTCATATGATGAGATGGCTAAAATCTCATCTCATGAGATAGAATTTAATGCATGACATTTATCGGATTTATCCCTCGTCTCTTTGGTTTTCTTCGAACGATGGAACTAAACCAAACGCCGCGACTCCTTGGTTTTCTCCGAACGTTGGAATTAAACCAAGCGCCGCGCCTTCAGCGTCTCTTCGCTTTTGCCAACGACGGATTCTTAAATGTCAGAATTAAATGTCAAGGCTAAATCTAGACTAAATAGAGGGCATTCCTTCACCAGAGAACACGGAACAAAAATAAAACAACAATACACGATTTGTCATGGATTGTAATTTTAAATTGTCGTGGATTGTAATTCTAAAAAGGTTAGAATAAAAAATCCTAGTGATTCTGGTGTTAGCGGAAGCATGATGGATCTTAGAGGAAGATTCAAGTGGAAGGATTCAAGATCATCAAAGCTATTTTTCTGCGAGCTAGCACTCCTGGAAATCCGATCATTCGGGGCTTCGCATGGACGATACTAGAGGCCGGACGATTGAATGGCTGCAGAGCAATAAGGATTTACCTACTGTTTTTAAGGTAAGCGATTTGATCCCTAGATCTTAAGGCAGGCTTCAAGATAAGTAGTATGACTAGTCATCTTGAAGATCAAGATATGATCTTGATTTTTTATTTATATGCATATTTTGGATCAATCGATCCTATATACAAGGCAAAGATATGATCTTGATGCATGTTAGATAGATTAGTATGTAATCTTTAAAATTCCGCAATGATAATTGTTATCAAATTTTTTAAAACATGCATGCCTAGGGGATTGTTTCTCCCAACAAATGGTATCAGAGCCATGGTTTCGTTAATAATCTAATTTATTGCATGTAAATTAATATTCTCATTAATTATGTAATTATGGCTAAAACTTATCACAAGGCCATATGGTCACAGTGGATTGAAAATCCAAATTACCCATTCAATAAGGTATTCTGTGACATATTGCCGTGCGATTGTTTTCTCGTTGATGCTTTGTTTAAAGAAAATTTAAATTGTGCTTTGGCATCAAAACATAGATTACAGACACTCTCAAAAGATATTTTATATTTGATACATATTGATGTTGTATAAAACCATAATATTTGCATGTTTAATATAAAACATAGATATGATATATGATGGCATGATGTCTATGTTATAAAACATACAAATATTTATGAGAGTTTTATTTGAACGTCAAATATTAGTTCATAATTTTTTTAGATATGATCTAAATATAGAAATTATGAGTAGTAACATTATGCTTGATTGAAATATGACATGTTAACATGAAATATATTTAATCATTTGGATTAGCTAAATCGGGTCCATACAGGGTTAGACTCTAAGGTTTAAATCAACTGGACTAAAGAGTATTTGTTCAAATCTAATTAGATTAGGTTAAGAATGCTCTAAATCAAACAATAGTTGTATTTGATCAAGTCCTTCTCTTTGATTAAACCAAATGAAAGTAGATTAGGCTCCGTGATTGAGCATGAATCTATTAGATGGTCAAATCAGAATTGGTTAACCATATGATGTCAAGGTGGGATGGCAAGTTGCTCTAGGATCAATGATCGAATGGTTTTTAATTGGGAGCTACTCGTATTGATGCATCTTTAATGAGTTAATGGCATATCCCTCCCATCGATCTCTCTCACCTCGTCATTGTGGTGAACCATTTATGATTCAAATCATTTACCTGATTCGGGTTGACCCATGCCTGTAAGGATATCAGTATGACTGATTTAGGTGCCACTTAACCTGACTTAATCTTGTTTTATTCTACGATTTCATAGATTCAGTGGGAGAACTTGATTAGTTAATTTATCTTCATATTATTAAATCCTCTAAAATTATTAGGTCCTTAAAATGAAATAGTTATATGATAACTAGATCATAGCCTCCCATTAAGGTGGGTGATAATGAGTCCGATGTCTTGATAATCATTGGAGGCACTCCATGCCTGGTGCTTGTCAACCATCGGAATTATCATTCATTATATGATAAGTCAGCGTAACTATTAAATAAACAGTCAGGTGAGCCGAGCTTCACTCGGGCTTGGTTGTCTATTGATAGGTTACACTGATTATATCATTTAATGGTTGGACCTAACCAGAACTTTCAGTGGAGGCACTTCATGCCTGCTGAAGAGGTACATGGGGAAAAACTGAACACTAAGAATTGTTTGGGGAAACAATTGGTTTTGAACCTACTCTTAGATGCATATGAGTTAGCCAAGCTTCACTTGGGCCTGTATGTAGTTTATGTAGATCTTAGTGCCCGCTAAAGAATTAAGAATAATTCTTCGAATTGGGGTGTAGAGGCTGCCAATTTGAATAAAATAGTGGGAGAATCTTTAGACTAAAGCCCAAGTCTTTAGACTGAATCAATTTATATACTAATAAACTTTAGTTTTTCCTTATGTAGAACATGGCCACTAATTTATCATTAAGGTCCCTATTGGATAGTGACAAATTGAGTGGTTCCAATTTCAATAGCTGGTTCAGAAAACTTAAGATCGTCCTTGAGCATGAGAGGATTCTATATATTCTGAATAATCCTGCACCAAAGATACCTGATGCAAACACCCAAAGTTCTGAGAGAGACACTTATCAGAAGTGGCTCAATGATAGAACTAGCGTGCGTTGTATCATGTTAGCAGCAATGAACGATGAATTCGGTCGCCGGTTCAAGAATGCTCAGCCAGAAGAAATCATTCAAGCGTTGAATGAATCTTTCGGCACACCCTGACGATGTTGAAAGGCACAAGACTAGTTGTGCTATTTTCAATGCTTGAATGAGGGATGGATCTCCTGTCACTGATCATGTATTGTACATGATCGAGAAGATAGAACTCCTAAGCAAGCTCGGCTTTCCCTTACATGAGCAGTTGGAAAAAGATGCGATCCTGAATTCCTTGCCTCCATCCTTCCGACCTTTCCTTACTCATTTTCGAATGACAAAGCCTGCAGTCAACTACCACGGTTTGTTGGGGTTGTTACAGAACTTTGAGAAGGATAACCAGCTCTCTAAGGGTTTGGTTAATGTGGTTGAAGGATCTAAGGTAGGGCGTAAACCCTTTGGGAAAGGGAAGAAGAAAAAGAATAAAAAGGTGCAACATGCTAGGACATCTATAAGGGGTCAGATGCAGAAGAAGAAAGTTGATAAAAGTCAAGCTGAATGCTTTCATTGCAAGATGCAAGGGCACTGGAAGAGGAACTGTCCTCTTTACATTGCCACACTTGATCAAAATAGGCTAAAGAAGAAAAATGAGCAAGATGTTGCTCAACAAGGGACTACAGGTCACCAGAAGATTTGAGGACAATGAAAGATTCCTTAATGTCGGCGATGGAAGATTAGTTCCAGTTCTGGCATTAGAGTTCTTGAAATAGTTTTCAATAGAAATGTCATTATACTAAATGATTGTCATTTTTGCCCAACGTTCTTGTTGAACGTAATTTCTATAGGCCTTCTGGCCAAAAGTCATTATGAAATTTCAATAAAGGATGTTACTTTGAATATCATTATGAATGGAGTCACTGTAATGACTGGGCATTTATCTTATGGCATTTATATATTATCATAGCCTGTAAATGTAGTGTACAATTCAAGTAAGCACCCTAGAACAACTAATGTCACAGACATTTATCTTTGGCACCATCGGCTGGGTCATATCAATAAGAACAGATTAAACATGTTAACTCAGGAGGGCATCCTTCGAGTTGATGATTGTGAATCATTAACTACCTGTGAATCATGTCTTCTTGGTAAAATGATCAAGTCATCTTTTACTAAAAAAGGTGAAAGAGCCAAAGAGCTATTGAGTCTAGTACATACTGATGTATGTGGACCAATGAGCACTTGTGCCAAAGGTGGATATTACTACTTCATAACTTTTACAGACGACCTTTCTAGGTAAAGGTGGATATTGCTACTTCATAACTTTACAGACGACCTTTCTAGGTTTGGTTATGTCTATCTTATGAGACATAAATCTGAGTCGTTTGAAATATTCAAACTATATCAT
This sequence comes from Calamus simplicifolius, assembly GCA_900491605.1. NCBI lineage: Eukaryota > Viridiplantae > Streptophyta > Magnoliopsida > Arecales > Arecaceae > Calamus > Calamus simplicifolius. The sequence continues at coordinate 1,920,484 of UESW01003848.1, forward strand.
AAAGAAGTAGAAAAACAAACATGAAAATGTATTAAGACCCTTCGATCAGATCGAGGAGGCGAATACCTTTCCAATGAATTTGTGACATATTTAAGAGAGAATAGGATTCTCTCCCAATGGACTCCTCCTGGAACACGCAGCATAACGGTGTGTCAGAAAGAAGGAATCAAACTCTGTTAGACATGGTTCGATCCATGATGGGTTTTGTAAGCTTGCCAATATCATTTTGGGGATACGCATTAGAATCAGCTTGTCATATTCTTAATAAGGTTCCAAGTAAGTCTATTTTTAAAACTCCACATGAGATGTGGTATGGACATAAACCGGTTATTACCTATCTAAGAGTCTGGGGGTGTCCGGCTTATGTGAAACGTGCAAAATTAGACAAACTTGAACCCAAATCTGACAAATATTTTTTTATCGGCTATCCGAAAGAGACCAAAGGATATTACTTCTACAATACTAAAGAACAAAAGTTGTTCATTAGTAATAGAGCAGTTTTTCTTGAAAAGGAGTTCCTTAGTGAAGGAACAAATAGCTCTAATATTGAACTTGAGGAAGTTCATCAAGTAGAAGGAACAACACAAACCAGTGAACCCTTAGAATCTGAGTTGATTAGATCAAACTCAAAACCCATTTTAGATGCACCATTAAGGCGATCTGGTAGAGTACCACATCAACCGGATAGATACTTAGGTTTCTTGGTCCAGAACGATGATCCTGTTGAACTCGATGAGAACAACGAGGATCCGATCACCTATATGGATGCTATGCAAAGGACTGACTCTAATAAATGGCTTGATGCCATGAAATCCGAACTTGATTCCATGAAGGACAATAATGTATGGACATTAGTTGACCCACCGAAGGGATAAAACCCATAGGGTGTAAGTGGGTTTTCAAGAGGAAAAGAGGTGCAGACGGAAAGGTAGAGACCTATAAAGCACGTCTGGTTGCCAAGGGGTATCGTCAACGTTATGGTATTGACTATGACGAAACGTTTTCTCCTGTGGCAATGCTGAAATCCATTCGGATTATGCTAGCTATAGCAGCACACTTCGATTATGAGATTTGGCAGATGGATGTTAAAACCGCTTTTCTAAATGGTGATTTAGAAGAACAGGTGTATATGATACAGCCTGAAGGTTTTATATCTGAAGACGAGTCTAAAGTGTGCAGGCTACAGAAGTCTATTTATGGACTTAAGCAAGCATCTAGGAGTTGGAACATACGATTTGATAAAGTGATCAAATCTTATGGCTTTATTAAAAATAAAGAAGAACCTTGCATTTATAAATGGGCTAACGATTCCGTTATTGTATTTCTTGTATTATATGTGGATGATATTCTCTTAATCGGGAATGATATCCCTGCATTACAAGGAATAAAGACATGGTTATCATCACAATTCTCCATGAAAGATCTGGGAGAAGCATCATACATCCTAGGGATGAAGATCTATAGAGATAGATCTAAGAGGATGCTTGGTTTATCCCAATCTACGTACATTGACACCGTGCTAAAGAGGTTTAGCATGGAGAATTCCAAGAAAGGCTATCTTCCGATAGGCCATGGAATTCATCTTTCTAAGAAGGATTGTCCGACAACTCCTAATGAAAGAGAACGTATGAGTCGAATTCCATATGCTTCGGCAGTGGGATCGATTATGTACACCATGACATGTACAAGACCAGATGTGGCATACTCACTAGGAGTAGTGAGTAGATACCAATCTGATCCAGGAGAAAAACACTGGCAAGTTGTTAAGACAATCCTTAAGTATTTGAGAAATACTAAGGACCAGTGGTTAGTCTATGGAGAGTCTGATTTGAAACTTGTTGGATATACTGATTCCAGTTTCCAATCAGATCATGATGATAGCAAAAGTGTATCGGGTTTCGTGTTTATCCTGAATGGTGGAGCTGTTTGCTGGAAAAGTTCCAAGCAACATACAGTGGCAGATTCGGTGTGCGAGGCAGAGTACATCGCTGCATCAGATGCTGCGAAAGAAGCTGTGTGGCTGCGAAAGTTTATCTCCGAGCTTGGAGTGACACCTTCCATAGATGGACCAGTCCTGTGTACAGTGACAGCACTGGTGCCATAGCTCAAGCAAAGGAACCACGAGCACATCAGCGCACCAAGCACATACTGCGCCGGTTTCATCTTATTCGAGAGATTGTAGACCGAGGTGACATAAATCTTCAGAAGATTGATGGAAAGGAAAACCTAGGTGACCCATTTACTAAAGCACTCAGCATCAAGGAGTTTGACAACTATAAGTTGAAGATGGGTATTAGATACTGTAATGAGTGGCTTTAGGCTAAGTGGGAGTTTGTTGGGAATTGTATCCTAAAGCCAATCATTTGATGATTGTGCTAATGTAAATTGTATATAAATTGATATATTAATAAAAGTTATTTGGCAGTTTATTCATTACAAGAACATCTTCTTAAAACTCCTAATAGTAATGAAGCCCTCAGGATCTTCCTTCACGATAAAGGAGGATTTATCTTTGAAGGTCCTTAAAAGAGTTCGCGACCAAATGATATACTATGACAGGGCCATAGTACTATCAATTATAGGACGTTGTATATCATATTTGTTGGTTGTCCTCTTAACCAAGGAGTGTAGAGACACTAGTATGACATACAGGTGAAAGTGTAGGAGTACATTTCACCGAACGTGACTCATTTCGGATACTCTACTGTCAAGAGTTAATCCGAGAAGATATAGGTATAAGTATCCTTCAGACCTGAAGATCACAACCAGTGGCTTACAAGCAACTCATTGTACTTAGGTGCCGGACCACCTGGATTTCTAATCCAGCTACGAAAGGTTACTGGGTGCAGTCAAGTACTTGTGGTAGTCAGTTGTGGATCAAGATGGAATTTGACCTATCCCGTTAAAAGGAGAAATGCTTGTGTTTCAATTTAGCAAGACCTTGGCCAAGGCACTTCATGTGAAAGTCACATGATCACTAAAGTTGAAATCACTTTATGGATTTGCTATTTAGAGTTGACAGGCTCTTAAGCCATCCTTAGCATTTGTGGTCAAGAGGATGAATTATACGGTAACTGTTTCTTAGGGTTCTTGGAGTTTGCTCGGCAACTCTTCGACCTATCCGGACGTCGGGTTCCATTGCTAGATGGGCACATCGATTAGTATAGAAAGTTGTTTCTATGCTACCGGCTTAGGTTCGAACCTAGAGAGTCACACGCATAGAAGTTTCCTAGGATGATCTATTTGCTGATCAACGATTGAGAATCGTATATGATTTAATTAATCAATTTGATTGATTGAATTATCTCAATTGGGTTAAGTACAAGTGAATAAGATTCAATTTGGTTTAAGTCTATTAGAAGGACTAATCAATTTCAAATATTGATTTGAAATTAGACTTGATTTGGATTTAAATAGATTCAGGACTAGCCAAATTTGATTTGGGCTAGGACCATGATCTATGTGGGTTCAGTCCAATAAATTCAATCAGAACCCAAACCTCTCGCATAAGGATCTCATATGATGAGATGGCTAAAATCTCATCTCATGAGATAGAATTTAATGCTAACATTAATTTTACCGAACGTCGGATTTACCCTCGTCTCTTTGGTTTTCCGAATGAACTACTCTTTGGTTTTCTCCGAACGTCGAATTAAACAAGCACCGCGCCTTCGGCGTCTCTTCGCTTTTACCAAACGACGGAATTCTTAATGTCAGAATTCAATGTTAAGGCTAAATTGAGACTATAAATAGAGGGCATTCCCTCACCAGAAACACAGAACAAAAAAGAACAACAAGAGTGGATTGTAATTCTAAAAGGTTAGAATAAAAAATCCTGGTGATTCTGGTGTTAGCAAAAGCGTGGTGGATCTTAGAGGAAGATTCAAGTGGGAGGATTCAAGATCAGCAAAGTGTTTTTCCGCGAGCTAGCACTCCCGGAATCCGATCATTCGGGGCTTCGCGTGGACGATACTAGAGGCCGGACGATTGAACGGCTGCAGAGCAATAAGGATTTACCTACTGTTCTTAAGGTAAGTGATTTGATCCCTAGATCTTAAGGCAGGCTTCAAGATAAGTAGTATGACTAGTCATCTTGAAGATCAAGATATGATCTTGATATTTTTATTTATATGCATATTTTGGATCAATCGATCCTATATACAAGGCAAAGATATGATCTTGATGCATGTTAGATAGATTAGTATGTAATCTTTAAAATTCCGCAATGATAATTATTATCAAATTTTTTAAAACATGCATGCCTGGGGGATTGTTTCTCCCAACAAAATCATCATAAGCTTTAAGTTTGGCATTACTTACCGCTTTTTTAGCTTTTTCTTTGTATCCTTATACTTTTTAAGACTTTCTTCATCCCTAGCCTCTTGCCAAATTTTATAGTTTATCCTTTTAATCTTAATGGCAGCTTGAACTTCCTCATTCAATCACCAAGTTTTCTTTTCTACTAGTCCTACTCCTTTTGATTCTCCTAAAACTTCTTTTGCTATGTTTTTTATGCATTTAGTTGCTTTTTTTCACATTAAGTTGGGATCACTATCTATATTCATAATCATTACTCTTACTAACTTTTCTTTCAATAATTATAGTTTTTCTCCTTTAAAATTTTACCATTTGATTTTTGGATTAATAGTTTTACTCTAGATTTTATTTTTATTCATATGTCTACTATCATTATTATATGTTGTGAAGTTAAACTTCTTTCTAAAATAATTTTACAGTTTTTGCATGTTATTATCTACCTTTCTAGTTAAAAAAAAATCTATTTAACTTTTATTAGATCCACTTTTAAATATTTTTTAATGTTTATCTCGCTTTTTGAAACAAGTGTTTGCTATTGTTAGATCATACGCCACTGCAAAATCTAATATGCTCACACCAGCTTCATTCCTATCTTCAAATCCATATCCTCCATGTACTATTTCATATCCATCCCTCTATTTTTCTACATGTCCATTAAAATCTTCTCTCATATATATATTTTTATTATGATATTTCTTGTATTACTTCATCTATGTCTTTCCAAAATTGTGTCTTAATTTATTGGTCTAATCCTACTTGTGGTGCATATGTACTAATTATGTTAATTATATTACTCTCAACTATAAGTTTTAGTGATATAATCCGGTCTTCTTTCTTAATTACCTTAACAACACATTCCTTAAAATTTTTGTTTACAATTATTTCTAATCCATTTTTATTTTATATTTTTCAGTGTAATATAATTTATATCCTTTATTCTTTATTCCTCTAAATTTTTACCTACCCATTTAGTTTCTTATAAGCACATTATATTTGTTTTTCTCCTAATCATAGTATCCACTATCTTTATAGCTTTACCTATTAGTGTTCTTATGCTCCAAATTGCTACTCTAAGCTGACTATCATGGACTAACTTTTTTATCCGTACTCGTCCGTAGTGCAGAAACCCTTGCTCACTTATCATTGCATCCGGGCGCCGGTGCGGTGCCCCTTGTCCATTTTTCAAAATATCCGAAGGTAGATGCAACGCATCTTTTAACGGGGATGTCCTAATCCTTCGCATAGTTTAATTTAGTATATTCATGTTTTAAGAGATTTGACGAAGTTTTACGCCGGTTGTTAGCTACCTAACGCAACCCTCCTTCTTTACCTGGCTTAGGACTGACCTTGGCGAAGTTATACGCTTCAATGAACTAGAGCACAAATTTATATAAAATAAATGAATTATTTTATTTTATTATAAAAAATATATTTTATTGCATGCTTATGAATTGTTTACGGTATAAGTTGCAATACCTCGATATATTATCTTAATTATAACTTAATTCTTGCTACTGAAAAATATTTATATATTTAAATTATTATAAAAGTTTTATAATTCAACTAAAATGCATACAACTTATATAAGATCTAATGTGATAAAAGCTAATGATTCTTAACATTGTTTTTAAAAAAATCAACATAATCATGCGAAGCATGGGCATGTAGCTAGTGTATTTGAAAAACAAAAGTTATCCCATTCCTTCACTAAATACTTTGTTTGAAGGATCAACTAGGAAAAGTAGTTGAAAAATTAGACCTAATTTTGATTAACGGTTGGGATGGACTATTGTATCTATTAGCCAACAGCTATCCAATACAGCTATCAACTGATATTTGGACCGACGGCTAATTGAGCAGTCTTTAGTCTCGGGAAAAGACTTTGAACATCATATCTGGTGTAACAAGTCCTACGTGAGCTGCATCGCCCCTTCTTATTGGTCCACATACGTACGACATCTATTAAAAGATGTTAAGACAGCTTTACGACATCCAGAGGAAAAAAATTACGACACCCAATTTTAAACTTACGACATCGTAGTTATAAAATTAAGACACCCATTCAAAAAAAAAAAAATTACAATACTCCAGTTGTAAACTTACGACACCATAGCTATAAAAAAGGATGTCGTAAAGATGTCTTAACATTTTTTTAATGGGTGTCGTATGCATGCAGACCAATAAAAAGGAATGATATAGCCTACGTAGGACTTGCTGCACCGGATGCAGTGTACAAAGTCTTTTCTTAGCCTCAACGGTTGACACGCTGTGATTCGTTTGACATCGACTACCAGGCCTTGTTCGCATTCGACATGGGACTTATCTGTGATATATTATACGAATGGTGTGTTTGCGAAAATAAGCGCGAACCACGAGTGGCATGCCAGAGCTAGTATAAACATTAAGGCTGAAAATAGGTTGGATAAACTCCGACCATATCCGTATCTGTATTCGAATTATATCAAATTCGGATATTTATTTTGCAATTTAATCGGATTCGAATACGAATTTGGATATCTAATCCAAAAGGTAATCGGATACAGATACAGATATGGATATAGATTTTTTTATTTTGCAGTTTAATCAGATTCGGATACGAATTCGGATATCTAATCCAAAAGGTAATA
>UESW01003849.1:0-109464 GCA_900491605.1 Calamus simplicifolius
CGGAAAGCAACATACGAAGATCGCAAAGGTTATAAGCATGGGTGTCGTAGTGTTGTAACTACGGTGTCGCGAGGCTTTTCTCCAGCTTTCGTTTGGAGCACGGGTGTCCTAGGCTTGTAACTACGGTTGTCTTAACAGTATATCAGGGGTGTCATAGCTTTAATGACAATACTAGCTATATGGACATGAATAACGGGGAATATAGGCTGAACCACTCTGACGACATCCCAGTTCATGAGGTATAACATCCTAGTTAAAAGAGTATGACATTCGTGCTTACAAACAGTAAACTCTAAACAGTTATGACTCCCAGAATGTCATAACTATTTTGTTCTAAGGAAGTTACCCACGCATTAAATGGTTTGGTCAGCATTAACTAACTCTAACCAGAAAAAAACTGTTGGTGTAATAAAGGAGCTTTAGAAAGAAGTTGGAAGAAAGACTTTTTACTTTGTGCTGTGGATGACATTTTCTCCAGAAGTTTTTGTACACAGACTCCAGTAGCCAGGTTTTCCAGCCTCGAAGCTGAATATTTTTCTTTCGACCGGGGAAGAAAGAGAGTTCTTCTTGCAGATAAAATACAACGTAAAATGGCACTAGGATGGAGGGAAAGGGCATTTTCGTTCGCACGCTAATTTTAAAAAAAGTGAACTGCTTTAAATTACCGTCACGTTCAGAACGTAACATCAAAATAGAGCCATACAGCCCGATAGATCATCCATGTAGGAGCCACGTGGATCAATCAGAGAAACGGTACAACTTACGTAGGCCTTACTACACGAGGACGATGTACAAAGTCTTTCCTTTGTCCACAACCGTTGGATCAACGAGTGGGACCTGACCCGCCAGGCTAGTGCCGCGCAAACCCTCCGTTCTCCATCCACGGTATCTAGAGTGAATCTCGAAGCACCCCCGTTTCCGCACGGACAATCCAGTGCGCGGCGGCGCACAATTGGCGTGGCCCCCAGTCCCTCTTTGGAATTCTCGCCCGAACCCTGCGATCCCGTCGAGGCGTTCCCATTTCCTATGTTTTCCTTCCTAACAGAGTCTCCCTTACATCAAGGCATCCGGAGATCAATCTTTCTTCGCGTGCTCCGGAGATTAGTTGTTCTTCGCGTGCTAGGGATCGATCGATAGTGGAAAGCTGGATCGCAGAATTAGAGGTATAGTCTTGTCTTGTAATACTGGGAATTCTCTTCTTTTGAATTCGATTTACGTCTCGCATTATTTCCTCGCTATTTGTAGAGCTCGAAACATTTCCGGTGCATGGAGTTGTCATGTTAAAATCAATCAAAACTCGTTACTGCTGATGGTTGTTAACATTACTACTCTGATTTTTGTAATATTTAAATCTGACCCGACTGTGTTGTTGTGCTTCAATATCGTGATTAACAGTGGGTCTTATCGAGATTAAGATAGTGGAACATGTCATCCTTGCTCGTAGCTGTAGTGTCTGATGGATTCTCCGGTGATTGGGCTTAGAAATTTTTTTTTTTGGCTCATTTGACTTGAGCATGTGATGATTCGGATCAGGTAGCCATGTTAGATTGAACTGTGAAAACGGTTGCGATGCCATTGATCGATATTTGTATGATTCTTTGAAGGAAGAATCTTCATAAAAATTGGGACTTTTTATTGAAAAAATTATTTCCTGTGACCTTTTATGCTGCGATGCTGTTTTGGTTCTTATTTCCTTTTTTTTCTCCTGCTCTTCATTTAAGTTTAGAGAACCGTGCAATTTGCCGATTATGAAAATTTGGCTACATGTAGAATGATACATTGTAGAGCATTCAAAGGGCAATACGCTTGGTTCAAAAACTAAGTGTCTTTCTTTGTTGTAAGATGCGAAGGATTTTTCTTCAGCTTCTGATGTGTTAATTCTGATGATACAGGTAAGCAGCATTTGAGGTGCCATTCATATTTAGCATAAAAGAGCTTGCAGTTACTGTAGAAAATTGGAATTTTGGAGATGAATTCTTTGTCCCTTTCACCTGCCGTCAATGGTGGAGAGAGCTGCAGTTTTGTGTCTGGATCATATATTAATCTACAGAAGACTTCCCTTGCTGCTCATCTCCAGAGGATTCCGTTCAGTGGAGTTAGTGGAGCTTGGTTGAAGCATTTAGGACGATCTACTACTACAAATGGGCGCAGGTTTTCTGTTTTTGCAAGAATCAAAAAGGGACAGAAGCATGAGTATCCCTGGCCAGATGATATTGATCCAAATTTGAAAAGTGGACATTTGAGTTATTTGTCTCACTTCAAGCCACTAACGGAGAAACCAAAGCCAGTGACCCTTCCTTTTGAGAAGCCATTAGTTGATTTGGAAAAGAAGATCATAGATGTGAGTTCCTTTTTCTTCAGGCTATAACTTGGATACTTTAAGCACCCTTTGCTTTTATTGCATGTTCATATCAGATTCAAGTTTTGGTTCTTATATGCTAACCCATCTGTTATTAAGAGGCCCAATCCTATATAGTGATAGTGATACAATATCCTGTATCTTAAAAGGATTATAAAATCTGAGTTCAATGGATTATCATCTCTGTAGGCATGGACAAAAAAATTGTATTGCAACTTAGCAAGGTAAATAATTATGATCCTACCATAATGATGTGCTATATTAATTCTGTTGGACAGTGTCTGTACAAGCAACTGATTTAAATACCATAAATCATCAGTATTTAGAACTGCTTTAGTATCTCTTATAATCTCAATCTATCTATACAGTGGAATAAGTGAGGCTTGATATTTTTTTTCATAAATAAAGGGCACACCAATCGTACATTTTTTTAAAAAAATATCCTTTTCTTATCCATGGAAGATGAAATGTGTATTTGTGGAATGAAGGAAAAGCTAATACTTTAGGATAGGACCCTCAAAAATCAAGTGACTGACTTACAAAACAAACTCGTGAACCTTCCTAATGTAATTGATATATGTGGGGTTAGAGTGGTTCCCCTTATTAGTGATGCTTTAAGATGTAAAAGGCATCCTTAGGGACCAAACTAATGAGATTCGTAGATCTTGGGAGCTAGATAGCTAATACTTTGTCAATTCACAGGCACCATTAGGTCCAAACAAAAACACATAAAACAAATTGACATAGTCATTCTATTAAAGACTTCCTTTATATCCAGTTTGCAAAAGGTACTGCTAATTTTTATTTACTCCAATTAGTTCTGTATCAAACATCTGAATCTTTTTCACACATGTTCATCAGCCAGGCAAAATGGATATCTTGCAAACACTTGCTTATTCTATGTAAGAGGCTTTGAAAACCCACTACTTAAGGCTGTTAAACTTGTAATTTTCATTTGCAAGGCACTTCTTTTTGGCAGGGTTGGTTGTCTAAACATGTATCCTTGCTATAAAACTTATGAATAACTCTTGATAGAATATAAAGCTGAGCTTATTGAACCTCAAGCTAAATCCACATCGGTTGCATTAATTTTCCAACCCAATTCCTACTTCAAATATTGTTTATTAAGTAGTAGAACTGAGAGAATTTCTAGGCCATCAACATTAGGTATGTAATATGGCTACGAATGTACAACTTCCCATGTGAAGATCTTTTTCATTTTTTCTCTTCTCTTATATTTCATAGATGGCTTCATTTCATTAGGAAGTTAATATTGAATTTAGTATTTCTGTAGCATGGAAGGTAGTTTTCCTAGGATCTAAGAAGTTAGAGTTTCATATTTGGAAGAGACATGGAGGGCTGTAATGCTTTGTTTGGCCATGCCTTCCACAGATACCAGGGGCAGTTGGGCCCAACTCAACTCACTAGTAAGGGACCTGACTTTCATGATGGTTGTTTCCTAGGTGTGCATGATGGGAAATGATGGCACGAAAACGTGGCACATTCCTAACTAGAATTTGAAAATCTTAATTCTCTACTTCAGTGCATTTCTTATTTGCTCAATGATGTTTATAACATTAGTAAGTACATTGAAAATTTTGCTTTTTATTAGTGGTTCTTGTGATCCATACATTATGGTTGATTTTTTTTAAAAAATAAAAAGTTTATGGTAATCTTTCTTTCCTTGAATCTTGCTTCTTTAGAAGTGATCACTTTAGCTATCTGCACAAGTGTTCCATGGAGTGGTCTGAAATATACCATTTAGAGCTATGCTTTTGTCATTCATGGTCTCTTTGGTAATGTAAAGTGACCGTGGTTGGTTCTTCTTTTGGTAAGCAAACATTACATTGTTTGGTGGTTACATTGATTGGTAGAAGTATTGAGATTGTAGCCATATCAGGACTAATAATTAAATTGGATACAATGCTTAGTAAGCAATGATAGAATATAGGGCTGAACTGGTTTCTCTTGAACATTTAATAATCATCTAATACTTAGAAGTTAAGGTACAAACTCCTCGCATTACAGAAAAACTATTGCTAGCAACCCCTTCTCTTCATGCTCTTCTTTTTGGTTAACAAGTCATTCACTTCTTGCTCTTGCATCTTCCTTTATACAGGTGCGCAAAATGGCAGAGGAAACTGGTTTGGACTTCAGTGATCAAATCAACTTATTAGAAAGCAAGTATCAGCAGGTTTGTTACATACCTTATGCCACAACTGTTGATATTAGATGAACAAAAAGACATCAACAGAGATATGGCAGTTAGCAATATTAGCACTGCATGAAATTCTGATATTCTTCTCAGTACGTTCATTGTTATTTTTGGGCATTCATGTATTTGTGTTTTATTATACTCAACTTAACTCATCTAATCCTTTTCCCAACTACATGAGGTCGGCTACATGAATCTGCTTCCTCCACTCTGCTTTATCCAGGACTTCATAGTTTATTTAGTAGGTTCATTTTTAGGGATTTGATGAAATTTTACGCTGGTGTCAGCTACCTAACACACCCTCCTTTTTACCCGGGCTTGAGACCGGCCTTGGCGGAGTTCATTTGTGTTTATTATGAATATTATTAATACATAATGGATGAGTCATAACAAGTGAGAAACTAGGGAGACTAATAGTAGCAGAAAATAAATTTTTTGTCATGTTCATCAATGTTTACCTGTTCCAATCACTAATTAAGGCAGGGTGCTATGTGGCTACTGCATTTTTATTTCGTGTGTGATGAGCAAAAATAATAAGTGAAAAAGGAAATTGACATTAAGCAAGAATAAAGGAAAACAGCCAGTAGTTTTGTAAGTATATATAAATTTCTAACTAATTGGATGAGGCTACGATATGCTTATTCTGAAATTCTGTGAGATGAGGCTCTGATAATTCCTCTTTTCAAGTCAATACCAACCGCAACTAGATAAACTTTGTGAAATTGTAAATATTTAATAACCTGTGCTTTTTTAACAATGTTTTGTTCATCATATCCAAATATTAAATACTCCACGTGTTGTGATTTTTGTTCCCTGACTGGAATTTTCTTAAAGATTATCCTTGGAAGTGTTTACGTTTCTGCTTGTCATGCATAGACTGAACTTGCAATTTAAGATTTTAAGTGTAACTGCCATTTAGCTTCTCATTAGTTTGCTCATATGGAAAGGATCCAGATACAGTAAACAGTTTCATACTGTAGAAGATTAAGTAGCCTTAGGGTGATCGTATGAATTCTCTTGATAGATTTTGCCAAGTCAATTGTCTCAATTACAATTACAAACGTTTTCTTTAGCAATGTCAACAAAACTAAAGTTACTAGGACCAGAAATAAGCCTTGTCAGTGGTCAGGTGCCATATACGTCAGATTCAGGATGGAAGAAATCAATCTGAGGTGTCCAAATATCAAGGCCCAAACTATTTTCAGGAATTGAGTTAATGATAATTCCTCTGCCCTCCTTCGGTTCATTTACAGTTTTTTGCACTGTTGATGCTAATCTCATTTTCATTTTTCATGTAAAGCACTCTCTTTTTTTTTTGTGACAATGTGTTGTTTAAAGGCAATCTGGTTCAATTTTTTTTATTCTAAAGGCAAGACAATGTATTGTTTCTGAAATTTCTCATAAGCAAATGATTAATTTCTAGCCTTCTAGCATATTGGTCAAAATTTTAACATTATATTGCATATATTCTTGTTATCTACTTGTTTGTCATATTCCATGATTTTAAAGTTGTCAACTTTTCTACAATTCCATTTCTCAATTCTGTATGGTATTGTTCTTAATCTCAGTGAAGTCTATTTCTCATGCATCTTTACAGGCCCTGAAAGATCTATACACACATTTGACTCCATTCCAACGCTTACATATTGCTCGCCATCCCAACAGGCCCACATTTCTTGACCATGTTTTAATATTACTGATAAGGTACCCTCACCTCATGCTTTTATTTGTTGCTCTGCTTTGTGTTTGTTTGCATATTTGCTTGGCACTGATGGATTTTTTTTTGTTTCCATTGTTAAGTGGGTTGAGCTCCATGGAGACCGTGCTGGGTATGATGATCCTGCCATTGTTACAGGTATTGGAAGCATAGATGGCAAGAGTTATATGTTCATTGGCCATCAGAAAGGTAGGAACACAAAGGAAAACATTCAGCGCAATTTTGGAATGCCAACTCCACATGGGTAATGAATGAATTTTCCAATGATACTTATGGCTTTTTGATAAAAAAAGCTAACTTCTTTAGTGCAGAAGCTTATATTTTTAGAACTTACTGGAGAGTGTGATTATCAAATGGCTGGAGCTCTCCTATCTAGTTTAAGAGTTTGGCAGAACATTGTACATAAGTGTAATTTTTAGACCATTTAGCTTCAAAATATTTTTAGTATTTTACTGGGACTATGACAACATAAACTGTGTGAAATCCTTTATGTTAGGTATTCTCCCATATAGTTCTCACCTTAGGCTTCCGATGATTTATTGTATAGATGAACACAAAGGCCTTATCAGACATATATATTGCCATGTAGCTATCGGAAGGCTTTGCGCATGATGAAGTATGCTGATCATCATGGATTTCCCATCACGTTTATTGACACACCTGGTGCATATGCTGATCTCAAATCTGAAGAACTTGGTCAGGTATCATTATTTCTTCTTCTACTTCCTTCCACTACTGAGGGTATTACATTTTGTGAATTATAGATATTTTATCATTGTTCTCGAAGATAGGTCATTGCTGCTTATTTCTCGACTCAATATGCAGGGAGAAGCAATAGCCCATAATTTGAGGACCATGTTTGGCCTAAAGGTTCCAATTGTCACCATTGTTATCGGAGAAGGTGGTTCTGGTGGTGCTCTTGCAATTGGCTGTGCCAATAAAATATTCATGTTGGAAAACTCTGTGTTTTATGTTGCCAGGTGATCTAATATTATCCTATGTATTATGCAACAAGATTCATGCCTAAGTTGATACAACGGGTTTTTGGTCACAAGTACTGTGTAATACTCTTCTATAACTATGAGATGTGGATGGTATCAAGTTAGCCTCATTTTCCACAGGGTTTTTATGATTAAACTGAATGTGATGATTTCACATGATCGATAATGGAGTGAAAGGAGCAGACTATGGGATGTGGATGGTATCAAGTTAGCCTCATTTTCCAGAAGGTTTTTATGATTAAACTGAATGTGAAGGTTTCACATGATCGATAATAGAGCGAAAAGGAGCAGACTGGGAAATTTGCTGTGCTTCATACCTGTATCCACGTCATCAAGATTCATGAGACACCTGTCTATGTTTTGACCATACTATGGACCAAAATAAGCTTTCTAATTTTGTAAAGATAACCATAACCATAATCATCTAGCCTTTTGCTAACTGTTTAGGTTTTATGAATCTTCAATTGCCAAGTGTTTTTATTTAGATCCATCTTTGATATTATTCCAAGTTTATCCATATTCCTTTACACAACATCTATGTCTGTCGCCTTAGGTCTTCCCTTCCTTTTCTTACCATCTTCAAGACAAATTAAAGTACCTCTTCTTTTGGAGCCTCATTAGATCTTCATTGTATGTGTCTATGTCATCTTTATCAATTTTCATTACTTTGTCCTTAATTTGTGCAAATCCTACTAGTCCTCTAATATATTCATTTCATGTTTTGTCTTTTTATAGCTTTATCATACAACATCTTAACATTCAAATTTCTGCTACACTTGTTTTCATGTACTCTGTTTATTGCTTAGTAATTCGAGCTGTCAACATGCAGGCCTTACTATTATTTTTTAAATTTTGTCTATCATGTAATAGTTTATGTGCACCTCTCCACTTCATCCAACCAGCTCTAATTCTATTGCAGATGTTTTCATTTTATCTTTCCATAATTTTGTTACATAATCGCTTTGTGGTATATTTTGGTCATCAATCTTAATTATCGCATCTTCATTTTCATTTCTCATTAAATTTACATTATTTTCATTGTCTTTGTTCTACTAATTTTTAAGCCCTTATCCTCTAAAGTTCTCTATATACTCTATCTTTGTTCTATAATCACATCCATGGTGTAAGTGCGTTTCTAGTTGCTATAAGCTTGCAACAAGGATTAGCGCTAAGCTCATTTCTTTTTGTACCAATTTTGCAAAGATCATAATGATATGTGACACTACTCAAAGAATATGGTCCTAGGGTTTCTATGATCCCTTTTTACTTGATTGTTCATCCATGTTCCATCAAAAACTATGTAATCCTTGCAGCTGTCATGTTGTGGGAAAATGGCACGTTAGGACTGCTGGTCCTATGTTAATTTTATTCTTCTGAATTCTGATACCATGTGGAACTATCTTGACACATCAAGAAATATGTGCACGTGTGTATACTTGATGCATGTCTACAATGTTTATGTTAATTTCTCACATGATCTCTGTATTTATGTGCTTTGTTTTAATCAGCCCGGAAGCATGTGCTGCAATACTGTGGAAAACTTCTTCAGCATCTCCTTTGGTACAATATCTTCGTGATCTCTGTAATTCCTGCAACCTTAGGCACTGGCTTTGACATTAACATTTTGTGATCACTTGTCCAGGCAGCTGAAAAATTAAGGATCACAGCCACTGAACTCTGTAAACTCAAAATTGCTGATGGAATAATTCTGGTAAGCCTCCATCAATTTCTCAACAATGACTTCATTATGCTATCTGAAGCACACTTTAATACCAACAATACCAATAAAGATTGATGGTTGGACCACAAAGTCAGTTTTCATGGCAAAGTGAAGTAGAACTAATTAAAATTTGCTGATACATTGCATAAAGGGATTGAAGTACCCTGGTTAGGTGGGTTGTTCACAATCTTTTTGAAGGATATGAAAAGAAGGGAAGAGGACTTTCAAAGATGTGGATACAAGTATTTGGATGGATCTTTAGTTCAGTACATGCAAGTTGGGATGTGCATTCCCATGAATGAAGTGAATATCCATAAGCCAAGTAGGACTAGACGGGAATACTATGGGTCCTCCTAGCTACGATTGTAGGTCATGATTTTTACAGATGCTGTTTAGTTGATTAGGTGAACAAGTATAGATACAACAATAACCAACATTGATGCAATTGTGGATCGATAGATTAGATAAAAGGTGGTTGATATATGATCAAATATCTAATTGTTTCTGGTCTCCATAAAGTTTAAAAGGTTCTTTTCTCTCTTTAAGAAATAGTTGATAAGTCCATCTGCTGGCAATGACAAGTGTTTCTCATGGCCTGACAATGTGATGGCTCAGTTGCTGTTGACCATTGTTTACTGGTCTACTTAGTTTTGTATCTCATGGCATGGCCATATCAATAAGTGTCAATAGTTTTGTTCTTGTGGGCCAATTACTGGATGAACTTGGAGTTCTTCTACGTAGAGCCATGGGTTGAGCTTGACACCATGGTTTTGGACTGGAATTTTAGATTTGATTCTGATGCTGTCCACCAAGAAAAAAATCTGAAATATACAAAATCTATGAAAACTTGCAAAAAAGAAGAAAAGAAGAACTTCTTTGCAACTTTATTGCAAGAGTGGCATGTGTTTCTTTGTAACCTTCCTGAAGAGGGTCAAAGGTGTTGCGGGATTATGATGGAGTTGATCAGGATGGATTTAATTAGTTTCAATCTATATTGGAAAATTGAATTTTATATGCTGTTATTAATTTTGTCATGTTTGGGCGAACTATGTGTTAGGATAAGGCAGGAGGTATGAATGGCAGGTGGATATGTTGCTTCTGCTTGAATTGAGATAAATCATCTTCTAGCCATTGCCTGTATTCCTTGCACCACAAAACATTCTTTAAACCGTTAAACCATGATACTACTAGCGGTATAGCATGATCCAAAACAACCTGGTTAAGTGTAAATCAACTCCACAGAATGTTTGAAAGTGCGACATGAACTTTGAAGCATGTTTAGTACCAAATAACTACAAAACTTATAGTGATGCTTGTTATCACATTAGATTTAGAAGTATGAGCACCAACATTCGAATATTGTATAGTCTTAAGTTTGCAATTCCTTTATGTTGAATACCTAAGCTATGCAACAGAACTTGATGAACACCTGTTGCCTGACCTCAGGTGCTTGACACTATGTTCATATTTCTTTAGTGTTCTATTTGAATTGTTGTTACTGGAAGCCTGAACATCTGAAAACCAATGCCATGCATATGCTGTGTACCATGTGATCATTTCCGATTCATGGACCAGAAGATCCTAAATGCTTACTGTTCTTGTTATTGTCTATTAACTAGTTGGATATGTTGTCAACCTTAATTCGTGTTTGCTTCATATAGAAATAGTAGCTTTATAACAACTCTTTCTTTAACCGTCTTAAATTATTTCTTTTGGGAAATGCTCTATTAGTCCACTATATTCTAATCTCTAATTTAGCAGTATCTGTAAAACATATTCTATCCATATCAATTTGGAGTTTTTATTTGATATGTACATCTCTGTTTACAATTTTATTATTTTGTTTAGGAACCTCTAGGTGGTGCGCACACTGATCCATCTTGGACCTCGCAACAGATAAAGCTTGCGGTTACAAAGGCCATGGAGGTATATCTTATCATTTTCCATCCACAAGTTAAACTATCCATCAAGGCCTTCTTGAGATGCCCTGCAAAGGCATTGAAATGCTTCTCATTTTATTCAGGAACTTGGAGAAATGGATATAGATGGTTTGCTTAGCCAACGACATATGAAATTCCGGGTACTTGGGGGATTTGTGGAAGGTGAGCCGGTGGATCCTGAGAAGAAACGCAACATGAAGAAGAAGGAAGCTGACCTTGCTGAAGTCACAGCTGACATAGAGACAGAAATTGAAAATCTCAAAAAGGCAGCAAGAGAAGCCAAGGGCAAGTCTCCAGCTCCTATCATCTCTGATGATGCTATAGATGAAACTGACGCAAGAAGTGGACAAGGAAATGACAAATGCCTTTATTGCTATGGGTCTGCAAGAGAAGCTGGAAGCTCTCAAGATGGAGCTATCCAAATCTCCTGGCACGCTGATCAAACACTTAGCCCAGAATTGAAGGAAAGGGTAGATAGGCTGATGCAAGAATTTAAGCATAATTTATCCCAATCTGGATCCTATATTGGATTAAAGCAGAAGCTTGAGATGTTATCAGAGTCTAGCAGGTTGAAGGAGCAGAGGATGAAGGGGGAGAAACTGAAGAAAGAGATCAATGAGAAACTCCAAGAGCAGGCCAAGGGGAGGATGGATATTCTAAGAAAGGCACGCGGGAAGGTGGCAAAGGGAGAGAAATTGGATGAAAATCAGATCGAGGAGGTGGAAAGGGCCAAGGAAGAGCTGAAGGAGATGCTGAAATCAGTGAACCTGGAGGTGGTGGGTGTGGGGAAGAAGACAGTGCCGACAGCCCTACCAGGCATAGATGATATGCTAACGAAGGCAGATGATGTGATAAAAACAGAAATAGAGGTGGTGATAGATAAGGTAGGGTTAAGAGGGAAGATGGATGAATTAAAGGTAGAGATAGCGAATGGTGCAAGTAAAGAAAAGGTGGAGAATTTGTTGTTGGAGATAAGGGAAGGAATCACTGCTGTAATGGATACAACGGATCTGAAGAAGAAGTTGAAAGTACCGTGGGATTGCCGGTGCAGGAAGCAGTTGGTTCTGGTAACTCTAGGGGATGAGGCAATAACTTCATGCTAGAGCTAATGTTATTTATAAAATTGAAGTAGTCTTTCCATGGTAGTTCGAGGATTACATTTTTCCTCCATCCTTTTGTTCTTGATTTTTCTCTGTGATGGTGAACTTATTGACATTGATGTAGGAATAATGTTGGGAATTTGTATCTTAGTTCTTAGATGCTGAAATGTATTGAATGCTCCAGGCAGGGGAACAAATAAGTTGGATGAAAGCAATTTTTTATATGTGTTGGTGGATTTAGTCTGGAAGACTTAGGTTGATATGTTAATCGGTGAGCTTATCAAGCACATTTGTTGATCTATCTGTTAATGCATGTTTGAAGAAGTATGGACCTCATGGTAAGCACGAGTATAATGTCTTGTTGAATCATAAAGAGTCAGATCAATCTTCTCATTTTGATTACATTTTTTCCCCCTTCTTTGTTCCAGCATTGAGAATGCATGCTGCTTCATTCATGGTTCTGCATCCTTCTCTTCAGCGTTGCCATTACTCACCTGAGAGTTATCTTCAATCCAGGAGGAAAGACGTCACCAAGCTGCTAACATGCTGTATTCTTCGAGGACAAAGCTTGTCCATAAGAGGAGTGCAGCGGCGATCACAAAGACTGTAATGGGCGTCCATTTAATGGCAATCTCCTACTTGTATCAATGAAAGATTAAACTGTTAATGTTTCTTCCCATCGTCTACAATTAATGCCTCAGGATATCGTGACCGCTAAGGATAGGTTGGATTTAAATCATACTCACTTCAAGAAGGTTGGAACTCCACAGCGTGGATTCTGTTTGAGGGATGGCAAGAGACGCCCTTGCTTCAGATCCTGCAAAGCGAGCCATGAGAGGATGGATAAGGCGGTCATTGCCAGTGCGTACTCAACCGTCATACATAAATCACTGGAAAATATTGGTTAAGGATAAAGGAATCCACCTGATGTCTGATGATTGCTAATCAGTTTGGAGAATTCTTCTGTAACTATATCAAGATCTTGTCCACGGTTGGAGTTGAGCTTAAATAGATTGGCTTGAGTTCTTGTATCCTGGTATTGCTTTCTTAAATTTCCAATCACATAATCTTCAAAAACAATGGAGGAAAGAAGCATAAAAATATACATTAAATGCCAGAAAATCCAACAGATTTGCTGAGCATATTGAAAATTAAAAACAGGTGATTACCAAATCTTGTGAATGCATATGGCTTTGGGAATGACTCCACAACCCTGACGTCCATCTTCTCAAATTCCTTTCGCAGATCTTGAAGATAATGGAATGCCAATTTTCTTGGATACCAGGATTCACAGAGTGTGATGAAGCAAACTCCATTTCCTATCAGGTAGCTGGATGCTCATTTATTTATTATGAAAGAAAAAGAAAAAAAGAAAAAACAACGTAATTTCCACTATGAGTATTGCATCAAACATAGAACTTATGATTAATAAAAAAATATTGATTTTTCTGTGCATACATAGTTCCATCTTCTGTACATTTGCACCTTGTGTGTTCATTATTCTTGTGATAATATTCGTGCTAGTAAATATTTGTGCCTTTTAAATTAGATAGCTTATGATGGTTAATTATTTAAAAATCTTTATAATATTACATTTAAAAATCTTTGTCCATTTTATTTTTTGATTTTCTTTCTAGCAGGTAATAAAGCAGGGATTTAAGAAAAGGCAAGACGCTTACTGAAAACAATGGTGATCAATGAGAATGGACATTCTGGAATTTGTCAAAGCAGCTGTCGCAATCTCCTTGAGCACAAGCTCTCCTTTCTGCCTATAAAATGATGAGACTTCATGGTCTTCGGTCAAGTAGGTTGGTGTTTGAGATAAAGGCATCCCATCACTTAGCCTACCCACCAAAGTTAGTTTAACCATGTTTGAAAGCCTTGTTGAGAATTTTGGGTGTTGTGAATTGGATTGGAGAGAGATGAGAAGAACTCTTGTACGAATGGAAGGAGAGGTTGATGGTGTGAGAGAGGAGAACAGGAAAGCTTTATATGAGTAACGAGGTTGATTGGGGTAGAAGTTATACCTTCTGGTGCCGAAAGAAATCTTGGACGAGTGGAAATAAGTTTGGGAAAGCCCGTGGAGAAAGCTAGAATATCCAATTGCCCACGTCTGTCTTTCTTCCATCAGCCTCTTCAGCTCTCTCGTTTTGTTTTAAAACTTTTATTATCTGTTTAGATGGAGAGAAAATTAGGAAGGAAAGAAAGCTGGAAAAAAAAAAAACGAAGAGAAAAAAAAAAGTGAAGGAAATATTTTTAATAAAAAAATGATAATTTATAATGATAATAATGTTTTTATTATAAATAATTAAAAAATATATCAATTATTTTTTTGAAATGATCAATATTGAAATAAAAAAAATTAAAAAGTACTTTCGAGTTTTTGTTTGAAATATCTTTAATTTCGAAAAGAAAATTTTTACATAGGATCCACTAGTTTTTTTTTTTTCTCTGTTTTCTTAGTTTTCTTTCTTTCTATTTTTTTTTCATTCAAATAAAATAAATTTTATTTTTTTTATTTTTTTTTCTTCCTAATTTTCTCACCATCGGAACGTAGGCTTAAAACCTCATGCTGTCCTCTTGCCTTTCTTTTTCTTTCCCCTCTTTTTCTTTGTGGGGTTGACAATTTCTTTTCTTGGTCAATACTTTTGCTTATGCATTGAAATACGTGCTAAGAGACAAGGAATATGAGGTTGGAAACACTTCATGGAGTGATTAACAGGCAACATTTGTCAAAGGAAAGACCTCTATGTAAGATTCATCTAAGGATTTTCTTTAATAAATATAATAGTCAAGATCTTAGAATAAATAATTTTTACATTAAAACATAAATCAAGAATGCGTACCTTGATCCATTGTTATTCTGCCCTAATCGAAGCGTATGGATTAACGACAGATTGAGTTTCTTCCTCTTTTCTAATTCTCTTCCTTATCCGTCTTGATGGTCAAATAGACTATATATAGGAGAGAGAGGACCAATCTGATAATACGTTAAATTTCTTTTTCCATCAAAGAGAGGTTATCAGATACAACTTCCCAAAAATGAACCAATGGAAAATTAGCTTTATTAAACCATCATTATCACTTAAATTTAAATATCTGATAAAATTAGATATCATAATTATCATTTAGAATAAATAAATGATAAATCAATCGTATATCCATGTGGGCTACATAAAAGGAAATGCTAACATTCTTCCACTTGGCCCATGTGAAATATTAAACATACTGGTTTAATAATCAATCATAATGCGCATAACAAAAGCTAAAATCCTTCATAATATTGGGCAAACATGAAATCATCATTAAGCAAAAACTAATAAGGATCATGGCGGTTGTATGCTATTGTTTTGACGAACTCCCTTCCATGTATCATATTACTAGTTCTATACTTAATATGACCTATAATGGAAATTGCAATAAGGTCTAACAATAATATTTTTATCAAAGACGAATCCTGTTAACATTCTCATAATTCATTTATGTACATATACCAGCATAATTAAACATGATCTATAAGTGATTCAGAAACAATAATTAATTGAGCTCAGAGTGTCAAATACATAAGGAACTTAAAGCTTTAAACATAACATCAATAATGGTTTTCAATAATGCCCATTCTTTCGACATGTTCATGAAATATCTTTGGCAGCACCCCTTTAGTCAGCGGATCACCAATCATGAGATAGTGCTAATATGTTCAATTGACACTCTTTGTTTCTGAACTTCTTCTTTAACGGAAAAGTATTTCAATTCCATATGTTTAGCACCCTTTGAATACTTGTCGTTTTTAGAAAAGAAGACTACTGCGAAGTTATCACAATAAATTTTCAGCGGCTTGGCAATACTGTCGACAACCCCAAGTCCCGAAATAAAGTTTCGCAGCCATAAACCATGAATTGTAGCCTCAAAGCATGTCACAAACTTAGCTTTCATAGTGGATGCAGCAATGACAGACTGCGTCACACTTTTTCATGAGATCGCTCCTCCAGCTAAAAGGAACAAATGGCCAAATGTGGACTTTCTAGCCAACAAAATCTGAGTCTGAATATTCCTTTATGCATAAGGAACATAAGGAATTTGTTCCATTTGTTTATGTTCTAATTCATTCTTTAAACATTGCATAAGGCTGAATTTATCTCCCTTCTGAATTGGAACAACACTTGAACATTTGTTTATGTTGAATTTCTTAAGAACTTTATTAATATATGCTTTCTGAGACAATCCTAACAATTCTTGTGTTCTATCATGAAATATTTCGATTCCAATCACATAGAATGCCTCACTCATATCATTCATTTCAAAGTTCTTAGAGAGAAAATTCTTGATCTTATACAGGCCAAGGTTATTAGTAGCTAGCAAGATATCATCAACATACAGAATCAAAAATATGATTTTGCTCCCACTAACCTTCAGATATATACACCGATCAATAGTGTTTTCTTTAAAATAAAGGATGTAATGGTATCGTTGAACTTAAGATACCATTGTCGGAAAGCTTGCTTAAGTCCGTATTCTTCAGTTTACACACTATGTTCCTTTTCTTCAAATAAAAAGCCCTTAGGTTGGTCCATATAAATCTCTTCATTCAAACTCCCATTTAGAAAGGCGATTTTCACATTCATTTGATGCAACTCTAAATCATAATGAGCTACCAGTGCTATAATAATTCTAAATAAGTCTTTCTTAGAGATTGGAAAAAAAAGTCTCTGTGTAGTCAATGCCATATTTTTGAGTAAAACCTTTGACAACAAGTCTGGCTTTACAACATTCAATATTGCCATTTGAGTCGCATTTGGTCTTACAGACTCATTTACATCCAACTCTTTTACAACCTTTAGGAAATTCAACAAGATCCTAGATTGCATTGTAATCCATTGATTTTAACTCATCTTGCATGGCATCTAACCATTTAGATGAATTAGCACTTTGCATGGCTTGTGAAAAAGAAACTAGATCATTATTAATACCCAAATCAAAATCTGATTCTTGTAGATAAACTATATAATCATCAGAAATAACAGTTCTTCTTTATCGCTGAGACCTTCTTAATGCTACTTCATTGGGTTTGTTTATTGCAAGTTCATTAGTAATATCGTCATTCTGTGGTGTTTGATCATTAATTTGTTGTTCTTGAAAGTTATTAAAAGGTTCAACAACTCTAGGAACAACAACTTGAGAAGAAGTTATAGGTGAAGAAACTTGTACCTTAACTTCTTGGATTTTCACTTTACGTGGTTTCAAACTCCCACTAATTTCATTATTCTCAATGAACCTTGCATTTTCAGATTCAACAATTCTTGTATTATGGTTAGGACAATAAAATTTATACCCTTTTGATCTTTCTGGATAACCAATGAAGAAACCACTGGTTGTTCTTGAGTCCAACTTCTTTTCATGTGGATTGTAAATCCTTACTTCCGCCGGGCAACCCCAAACATGTAAATGCCTCAAAATGGGTTTCTCTTCTGTCCACAGTTCAAAAGGAGTCTTTAGAACTGCCTTACTAGGAACCCTATTTAGCAAATACATAGCAATCTTTAAAGCATGCATCCACAATAATGAGGGTAATGATGAATTGCTTAACATACTCCTAACTATGTCCATTAGAGTTCGATTACGCCTTTCTGCAACACCATTTTGTTCTGGTGTTTCAGGCATTGTGTATTAAGCACATATGCCATACTTTTCAAGGAATTTGGCAAATGGACCAGGGCATTATCCAGATTCATCATACTTTCCATAATATTCATCATCTCTGTCAGATCTGATAATTTTTACTTTTCTATCTAGTTGTCTTTCAACCTCATTGATAAATACTTCGAGCATTTATCGATTGAGATTTTTCATGCAACAAATAGACATAGCTATAATGTGAAAAATCATCAATAAAGGTAATAAAATACTTTTCTCCATCAAAGAATGGAACATCAAAAGGCCCACATATATCAGTGTGTATAATTTCAAGGAGCTGTTTACTTCTTGTGGCACTTTTCTTGATTGTCTGTTTTATGTGTTTTCCTTTAATACAATCCACATAAACCCCAAGATCAGTAAAATCTAAATCAAGAAGGATTTCATTCTTTACTAATCTCTTAATTCTTTCTTTAGATATATGACCCAAACGTTTATGCCACAAGTAAGCTGATTGTTCATTCACTAAACCACGTTTAGTACCAACATTATGATGCAAGGTCAATAATGTCTCAGCAAAAAGACTACCAAGCTTAAATTTATACAAATCATCAAAAAGAATACCAGAACTAATAAGATGATTGTATTTAAACAAACTGAAACATCCATTTCCAAATTTAAAAGAATATCCAACTGAGCCAAGTTTGGATAAAGAAACTAAATTACGAAAAATAGAATGGACATAAAGTGTTTGGAAAAGGTCTAAATGATGTCCAGTGTCTAGAATCAAATGATAAGTTCCAACAGCTTCAACTAGAGCTTTGACTCTGTTTTCCATTGAGACAAAGTTTTCATTTGGGTTTATGGTTTGGATCATAAGGAATCCCTACATCGTATTAGAAACAAGAGTGGTACAACCAGTATCAATCCACTAAGTATTATAAGGAACTTGTGTCAGGTTTGATTCGAAACATCTAAAGGCCCTAGGCTTAACTTTCTTTTCGAACCATGCCTTACGTTTCAGGTAATCTTTCTGATAGTATCCATGCTTTTTGCAAAAGTGACACTTATCATCCTTTTGTTCATTCTTATGGATTTGAGCAGATGACCCATTTATCTTTAGTGGTCGTTGCTTGCTCTTTCCTTTCTTATCTTTCTTTGATTTCTTTCTAGCTCCTTGCTGACCCATGAGATTAATAGAATGATTTTCATGTTTCTTAATTCTTGCTTCCTCTTGAATGAGCATACTTTGTAGTTCATTCACATTCCACTTATCCTTCATAGTGTTATAACTCATGTGAAATGGACCATACTCAGGAGGTAAGGTATTGATAATGAATTGCACAAGAAAATTCTCATTCACTTCCAATCACATAGTCTTTAGTCTTGCTGCTATGTTTGTCATCTCAACAACATGCTCATGCATAGTACGAGAACCATCAAACTTAATGTTGATTAAAGTACTCATCAATGTCTCAGCAAGTGACTTATTAGCTGAGTCAGATTGGGAATGTACTTCCACAAACTTCATAAATTCTTTAGCACTTCCAGTAGCATTGTGGACTTGATATTGTTTGCTACAGTCATTCGTATGAACATCAGGCTAAGTCTGTTTGATCTTTCTCAAGTCTTATGGAAAGACACCTATGTTCAGCATTGCTAGAGTTAGTAAGAGCAGTGAGTTTCTCATTTATGAGTGCCAAATCAAGATCCAGAACATTAAGGTGAAACTGAATTTGTTCGCGCCATTCAGAGAAATTAAGCCCATTAAAAGTTTGAACTAACATAGCTTGCGAACGAAGATAAACAGGAACATATAGAATATGCTCACACATTAATGCTTTGAGCAATATATTTAAATAAACATTTAGACTCCATCAATTAAACAATAAGTGCATATTGAAGTTCTCCTTTGGGTGATACAACAATATACTACAATAAACATAATTGATGCTTAATTTTAATTTTACATACTTGGCAATTATATATACTCAAATTAGATCTGTTTACTATCTTTGGATATGCTAAACATACCTAACCAAGCATATTAATTGACCACATCATATCCATAGATTATAAATGACTAGTCAACCTTTGGCGACCCTTAAATATTTATAATCAATGAACTTCAATATACTCATAACAATTAAACAATTATGTCATTCATTTATAAGCATCACATAATTATGAGTAATTAAATTATTTAATTAAATTTGATATCTATAAACCTTCAAATTTGGTCACTTTGGTGACTAACAAATTACATAATATAGACATCAAATTTATTAATGATGATATCATGCGTGAATATAAAATACTTAAATGTACCCACATAATTTTACTGTAATATCTTTTTTAAACATTAATCTCATAAATATTAGAAGGCAAAACATAAATTTTAAAAGAACCTTCTTATTGGAGAAATATATGGGCTTTCACCTTTTATTATCAAGATTAAATTGATAAAGTGGCAATATGTTTGTCCTTAAATCTTTTTGGTTATAGGTTCAAGCCACTTTAATTCTTTATTTTATTTTATTTTTCTTTCATACTGAAACTCTCCCTCCCTTTCCGTGCGTGACCTTTGAGTTTCTTCATTAACGCAAGACTAGAACTTCCACTCCCTTTCCGTGCGTGACCTTTGAGTTTCTTCATTAACGCAAGACTAGAACTTCCACGTGTTAAGGATGGCTTCCGTGAGCAAGAGGAAAAGAAACTGTTTGGCTTCCATGAGAATCCGTTCTTTCCGTGATTTTCGTGCCTGAAAAGAGGAAGAGCTTCTGTGCGTAAAGAGAGCAAACTCCCAAGATCCATCAATGAGCCTCTATTATTTATTTATTTATTTATTGTGATATTCTTTACCAAGAATCTCATACGTCTCTTAGGTCCTTCTATTTGATTTTATTTTCTTTTATACTAGAACTTTCCCTCCCTTTTCATCGTGCATGCTCTTTACAAGCCCAAGGGAAGCCCAAGAGCCCAAGCCACCGTACATCACATTATGGTGAAGAGAGATGGCGTGAATGCGTGAAGAGCCACCTCTCTTCACCCGTGCATGAAAAGGGACTCTTCACCGAAGGACCACCGAGATTTTTTTTTATTTTTTATTTTATCTCGGCTGGAATTCCATCCCAAGACCTCTCACCTCTTCCATTCGTATGTATAAATCTCTTTCACGGAGAAATTCTAGTTCTCTCTCTTTTATGGCTTTGATGGAGTAGGAGATAAAAAAAAAAAAAATATAGAGAGGCAAAGATAGACGGGCCCCTTTTCGTAAAGTCTCTAGACTTCCATGGGATTCGTGAGGGAGAAAAACGTTGAGGGAGAAAGCCTCACGTTCGTGAGATGCTAGAATTAAGCCTACTTTATGGAACAGGTTTGTGGAGATCAAAAAGAACTATGCTATTTTAATCATCAATCATAATAAGAAATATATATAAGAATCGAAGATAGATTCATAATGAAAAATCACAAATTCTTCAATCAAGGCTCTGATACCACATGTAAGATCCATCTAAGGATTTTCTTTAATAAACATAATGGCTAAGATCTTAGAATACATGATTTTTACATGAAAACATAAATCAAGAATGTATACCTTGATCCATTGATATTCTGCTCTAATCGAAGCGTATGGATTAACGACAGATTGAGTTTTTCCTTCTTTCCTAATAACTAAAGATTGAGTTTCTCCCTCTTTCCTAATTCTCTTCCTTTTCCGTCTTGATGGTCAAACAGACTATATATGTAGGAGAGAAAAGATCAATCTGATAATACGTTAAATTTCTCTTTCCATCAAAGAGAGGTTATTAGATAATAACTTCCAAAATATGAGAAATTAGCTTTATTAAACCATCATTATCACTTAAATTTAAATATATGATAAAATCAGATATCATAATTATCATTTAAAATAAATAAATGGTAAATCAATCGTATATCCACGTGAGCCACATAAAAGGAAATGCTAACATTTTATGCCAGTGGTGTCTACTGTCCTTGGCCCTGGCTATTTGGCATGCCTCTTCCCTGACAATGTCTCCACTAAGAAAATACAGGACGACCATGGCGTAGACTCCATGTTTGATAGGTTGGTGATCCACCACTGCTTAGTTTTTGACTTGATATGAGTGATAAGTAGTTAATCTCTGAACACAACCTCATGGGCATCTCTTGGAGTAACCTCCATCAGTTCTGGATTAGGTTCTCTAGCCCTCTGAGAAAGAAAAACCAAAAAACAAGGGAAATGGCTGTTTAAAAGAAAGGTGCGCAATATTCAGAGATTAAGCCGAAGTTTAAGGAGGAGGTTGGTGATCCCTAGCTAGTTTGAAGTAGAGATTACAAGATTATATTACAATACCAGGCCTCTTATTTGTGGCTTTGCCTCAGAAACAGCCTGCTTGGCTAATTTCCATTTTCTAAATGCTTGGGTGAGCAGTTTATGGCAACATTTCCATCTCTCCTCCATGCATTCCAATAATCATTTCTTTAGGCCTTTGGCAATGTCACAGTTATAAATAGGACTGGCTGAGCCAGATTGGATCGGATCAAATAAACTGGATGGATCGGGTTGGATACAGGTTAGTTCGAATTTTATCGACATAAATTCTACCTATTTATTTAATGGGTCAAAAATTTTGAGCCTAAACATAACTATTTTATTATATATCCAATCCGGTGTGGTTTATAATAGATTGAATCATGACCATCTTTAATTATAAAGAGTGTCAATCAATTTCATATTTGGATCATTGTAAAGTGGTGAACTATTGGACATACTTGGAGTGGATTTCAAAAATTTGCACCTTTTTTTAAGGATGTGTTTGGTTGGAGGAATTTCAGGAGAAATTTCATTAAAAGTAAGAATTTTAGAATTTCAAAACTAAAATTTATTATTTGGCTACTTTAAAGAAAAAATTTCTTAAATTTTATAAAATTTATAAATCCCTCAAAATTATTATATTTTAAGCCAAACTAGGTTAAAAATAATTCACATACAAAATAAAAATATGTTCAAATTGACTATTTAATTATACCATAAACATAATTTTGGTGACGTATTCATTAAAAAGTATGGATGTGATAATCATTGATGATCTACTATTTCTATGGAAAAAAATATCAATTATTTATAACACATAAAATTTACTTACCAACACATATTTGATTTTGATTGGTTTTCCATTTTAAATCGAGATATTTTATGATCTGCATTCAACTTGCATATCTTTTGATCCAGCATCATCTTGTAAGCTTCTATACTAGTTTGGTTATTTTAGGTTTATTATAGACTAGAATGAACTATAGAAATTGAGCATGATAAATACAAGTTAAATTGCTTGCATCGCCAACTTCAAGATGTTAATTAGAACACCAACAAAGAAAATTAAAAATCAATTGGCAAGGTAACCAAAAACTGATACCATCTTAATCTAATAGGATAGAATTAATTCAGTTTTGAATTTTAATAAGATTTGTTTTATGTTTAGAATCTTGAAATCGATTCTATCAAATTGCTTCTTAATTTCGGATTTAGTCTCTCAATTTTGATCGAAAGGTTAATTTTTTTATAAGCTAAAGTTTTTTAAAAGATTTAAATGCTTAAGGAACCAAACTCGAGACACTATGTAGACTTTATGAGTTATTTGATATTAAATTAATTAATAAATACTATGTATATATATTTAATTAAATATAATTAAAAAATTAAGCTATGGGGATTATATATATTGTTGCCATCAAGTCATGTTCCTTTAACGTCAGGAAACGGAGGTTCTCCTTCTCGAAGAAGCTCCTGCAAGAAAGTCTTCGAAGATCGGTTGCACCGGTGGGGACCCTCCGACGCTCAAATAAGCAACTCGAGAACAGTGAAAGAATAGAGCTAATAGAAAATAGTTAGAGTGCTTGAGTTCAGATCCCTTCCCTCGTTGTGAGTGTAAATTCTTATACTTGTTCGAAGATCTTCTTTCCACTCTAGGAAGGTGACTAATTTCGAGGTGCTGCTGTCCGGTAGTGGGCAGGTGGCCAGGTTAACAGAGATATGTCGCAACCGACATTGAGCATGTCAGAGGTATCTGTTGGGAATTATATCCTAAAGCCAATCATTTGATGATTGTGCTAATGTAAATAGCATATAAATTGATATATTAATAAAAGTTATTTGGCAGTTTATTCATTACAAGAACATCTTCTTAAAACTCCTAATAGTAATGAAGCCCTTAGAATCTTCCTTCACGATAAAGGAGGATTTATCTTTGAAGGTCCTCAAAAGAGTTCACGACCAAATGATATACTATGACAGGGCCATAGTACTATCAATTATAGGACGTTGTATATCATATTTGTTGGTTGTCCTCTTAACCAAGGAGTGTAGAGACATTGGTATGATATACAGGTGAAAGTGTAGGAGTATATTTCACCGAACGTGACTCATTTTTGGATACTCTGTTGTCAAGAGTTAATCCGAGAAGATACAGGTATAAGTATCCTTCAGACCTGAAGATCACAATAGGTGACTTGCAAGCAACTCATTGTACTTAGGTGCCGGACTACCTGGATTTCTAATCCAGCTACGAAAGGTTACTGGGTGCAGTCAAGTACTTTGTTAGTCAGTTATGGATCAAGATGAAATTTGACATATCCCGTTAAAAGGAGAAATGCCTGTGTTTCAATTTAGAAGACTTCGGCCAAGGCACTTCATGTGAAGGTCACATGATCACTAAAGTTGAAATCACTATATGGATTTGCTATTTAGAGTTGACAAGCTCTTAAGCCATCCTTAGCATTTGTGATCAAAAGGATGAATTATACGGTAACTGTTTCTTAGGGTTCTTGGAGTTTGCTCGGCAACTCTTCGACCTATCCGAACGTCGGGTTCCATTGCTAGATGGGCATATCGATTAGTATAGAAAGTTGTTCATATGTTACCAGCTTAGGTTCGAACCTAGAGAGTCACATGCATAAAAGTTTCCTATAATGATCTATTTACTGATCAACGATTGAGAATCATATATGATTTAATTAATCAATTTGATTGATTAAATTATCTCAATTGGGTTAAGTACAAGTGAATAAGATTCAATTTGGTTTAAGTCTATTAGAAGGACTAATCAATTTCAAATATTGATTTAAAATTAGACTTGATTTGGATTTAAATAGATTAAAATTTGATTTGGGCTAGGATCATGATCTATGTAGGTTCAGTCCAATAAATTCAAATCAGCTTAAACCAAAACTCGAACCCAAACCCCTCGCAAAAGGATCTCACACAGATAACTTGATTAAATTCTCATGTAGAATTTAATATATTAATTTAATTTTTTCAAACCGTTTCCGTTGGAATTCTAAGTGTTAGAATTCATTTGGAATTAATGTACATCTTTGAATTAACCAATGATGAAATTCTAAGTATTAGAATTCACATCTCTTAGGTTTTCACCTAAACCGGAATTAACCAAACGTTGCATTTCTTTGGTTTTCACCGAACGACAGAATTCTAAGTGTTACAATTCAATAGGCTAAAGGCTGAATTGAGCCTATAAAATAGAGGACATTCTTCACCAGATTACAACACAGCAAACGATATGTTGTGGATTGAAATTCTAAAGAGTTAGAACAAAAAAATCTTGGTGTGTGATTCTTGTGTTAGAAAAAGTTTGGTGGATCTTGGAAGAAGATTCAAGTGGGAGGATTCAAGATCAGCAAAGTTATTTTTTCGCGAGCTAGCACTCCCAGAAATCCGATCATTCAGGGACTTCGCGTGGATGATACTAGAGGCCGGACGATTGAACGGTTGCAGAGCACAAAAAGATTTACCAATTGCCCTTAAGATAAGTGATATGATCCCTAGATCTTAAGGCATGCTTCAAGACAAGAAATATGACTTCTTACCTTGAAGATCAAGATATGATCTTGATGATTTTATTTATATGCATAATTTAGATCAAACGATCCTATATATAAGGCAAAGATATGATATTGATGCATGTTAGATAGATTAATATGTAATCTTTAAAATTCCGCATTGATAATTGTTATCAATCAAATTATTAAATATGCATGCCTCAAAGATTGTTTCTCTCTACAATATCTTGCTCTGCCAATCGCCTGCCAGGCGCGACGCCACAGGTTGCAGGTAGGCCTGTCATGTTAGATAGGCGCCGCTATAGATAGTGGCCACATGCAATCGCAGATGTTAGTGGGCCACGTGGCAACCGCAGGTGGTTGATGGGCCATGTGTTAGTGTTAGGCGGCTCGAGGTAGTGGGGACATGAAGTCCAAGGCCGAAGGGACTTGAGGTCCGAGTCGAGGAAACTCGTGGTCCAAGGCCGAGGATTACTCAGGTTCGAGCCGAAGGGGTCTCGGAGGCTGAGGCCAAGGGGGTTTCGGGGTCCGAAACTAAGGTTCCATCAGTTGCTCCACATCACATGTGTTCAATGAAAAAGAAAAAAAAATCAATTCTCTTCTAAAATCGATTTAAAACAAAATAGATCTAATTGGATTCGTCCTGCGTTGATTTAAAGATAGCATTGATTTAATTTTGATCCAAAATTCCGAAATTGATGGTGATGAGGTTAGTTTTAGGTGGAAGTGGAACAGGTCGAATCTCGCCATGCTGCCTCCAAGGACCAGCAACGCGCTGTTTGCCTGTTCGAGCCGCGTGGCGCACATAGAGACGTTTCCGACAATTTTCAAACTCAAAATGTTTTTTTTTTTGTTACAGCGGGCGATCACACCACTCTGGCGCGAGTCAAACCCGAAGCATCTAAGTATAAAATTTGCTGTAATAAGACAGAACAAGGTATCCCAGTATGCCAAATCCACCAGCCAGGATTGCGAGCGACAGCAGAAGCAACATAATCAGCCGCAGCATTGGCTTCCCGATAGATATGCTGAATCTGAAAAGCACTAGTAGACTGAAGAGTGACTAAAATGTCTCTAATCAAGGATTAAGGCAAGAATAGGAGTCCCCCTCCCGCATAATCCATCTGATAATCGTAAGCGAGTCACCCTCAATAATTAGCCGATGATAGCCCAAATGCCGTACAACATGTGTGATACCAGCCCATGCCGCCTGTAGCTCAGCCATAGGAACCGAAATGTCGATTGAGCTATGGCCGCCAGCTGCTAGTAACTGCCCATTCGACCCTCGGATGACAAAACCTGATTCAGCAGAACGATCAGAGACAGAGCCGTCAAAGTTTACTTTGACATAACCCGGAGGTGGGGACACCCAAGAAATGAAAACCATGGTACGGTTCGCTGCCAAAGCAGCAAGGGAGTCCCAGTGGCCAGGTCCGTCAGTGTGAACAATAAGGTAACAGCGAGTGTACTCCTTTGTATGAGAGAGAGCACGACGGATGATCGCCTGAGGAGAGACCGTCTCCTCAGCAAAGACAATCTTATTCCTGGTCAACCAAATATGATAAGCCACATAGGCAGATAATACACCCTGAGAATAAGATCCGTACTGAGAAGGCGACCGAAGAGCATTCAGGAAGGAAAGCCGGATTGGTCCATCCTCCAGCATCCATGGGTTAAAATGGATCATCTGCCATATCTGAGATGCACGAGAACATAAAAATAGAACATGGTCAATAGATTCATCCTGCATCCCGCATATCGGACAGAGAGGTAATATGGAGAGGCCCCGACCAGCCAGAAGAGAGCAAGTAGGTAAGCGATCCCACTTGATCTTCCACAAGAATAGCTGAATTCTTGGGTGAACAGGCAATCTCCATATCCAAGCAACATCTCTAAGACCAACGGCCTGAGAACGGAAGCAGGCCACCAATTCTCTAGTAGGAGCACAAGGAAGACAGGATCGGCGCCACAGCCTGTGATCCGGCCCTACAGAAATAGGTAGAGGCATGGCCAGAATCCGATGAGCAAGCTCCGTTCCGAATAACCGAAGAACCATGGTAGTGTTCCAAGAAGCACTCTCCTGTCTGATCAGAGAAGAGACATACAATGTGGGATCTACTTCAGAGCTTATAAAAGTCGGCCATCGAGAATCCGAGATAAGGGAAGATCAGCTATCCAAGAGTCTGGACGACATCAACTGACCTCCCATCCCCTATCATCCAGTGAATATCAGTCATGACTGTCGGGGCGGCCCGGCAGATGGCACGCCATAAACAGGAACAACCACGAGGGATACTAACTTCCAAACCCGAAGACCAACCACCATATCTGCCCCGCATGACTGTACTCCATAAACAGTGAGGGTCCAACAGGAATCTGGAAGCATGCCTAGCAATGATAGCCTCGCGACGGAGCACCAGGGATTGAATCCCCAACCCACCCTCACTTATCGGCAAACAGACCATGTCCCAGGCCAATAAATGAATACCATGACCTCCCTGCATAGATGCCCACAAGAAATCCTGAATACGTCTCTCTAGCCTACGAAGGAAGATAGTTGGGATCAGAGCATTGGATAACAGATAGATAGGGAGCGATGTGAGGATAGAACGGATTAAAGTGATACGTCCCATCATAAAAAGGCCCGACACCTACCACCGGTCCAACCTAGCAGAGATCCGACGCTCAAGGTCCCCAAAGTCCTGCTACGTGGGCCGACGTCCCGTAAGAGGGGTTCCTAGGTAGGTCAGGCGATCTGAAACTGTCGAAATCCCTAACAACAGGGAAATAGCGGCACGACAGCGGGGGGAGACCGATGGGATGAAACAGAGGATAGATTTCTGTAAGTTGATCTGTTGACCCGATGCCCGACAATAAGCCTGAATGATAGCCGAATAGGTGGTTGCATTCTGAACAGAAGCTGGGCTAAGCAGGATGCAGTCGTCAGCGAAGAGAAGGTGGGTTAGAGGAGGTCCATGAGGCCCCGGCATGTAAGGTTGTAATAGAGATCCTCCAACCGCCTGATTAAGAGCACGAGACAGGTCGTCGCGCACAGTACAAACAGAAATGGAGAGAGAGGACATCCTTGTCGGAGACCAACAGCAGAGGAAAAAAACTCAGTCGGACTGCCATTAATGATGATAGAAAAGGTGGGCCCTTGGACACAAGTCATGATCCACTCAATGAAAAGATCATCAGAACCAAACGCATGTAACGACTGACGCAAAAATATCCAACTCATCCTATCATAAGCTCTCTCCATATCCAGCTGGACAACCATAAGAGACTGTCGACAAGAGGCGCGCTGGAGGTCATGCATAAATTCCTGAGCAATGAGAGCATTATCTGAGATACTGTGGCCACGGATAAAGGCACCCTGCTCCATAGAGATAAGCCTAGGAATCAGCCCCTGTAATCGAGTAACAATAATACGGGCGCAGACTTTGTATAGAGTGGTACATAAACTTATCGGCCTATAATGTTGAGGAAGCAGAGCATTAGCTTTTTTAGGAATCAGGACAAGAAATGTCCTCTGCCAATCCGGAGGAATATGTCTGGAAGAGAAAACAGACTGAATAGCCGAGGTAACATCCTGCCTACAATATCCCAGTAGAAGCGGAAGAAATAAGGCGGAAAACCATCTGGGCCCGGGGCTTTATCAGGTCCCAAAGCCCAAACAGCATTACGAATCTCCTCCGCCAAGACCTCCCGAGTCAAGCTAGCATTCTCGCTATCCGAAACTCTAACATTCCGAGTGCCAGTGATAATGGGAGAGTTAGAGCCAGAGACTTCCGACCAGCGAGACTGAAAGAAATGAAGAACCTATTCACTAATAGCCCCCTCATCCTCCAGAATAGTACTCTCTGCATCACTAATACACCTGATACGATTGATCGCACGCCTGGCAACAGTGGCCTCATGAAAGAACCTGGTATTGCGATCACCTTCCTTTAACCACTGAATCTGAGACCGCTACGCCAATAAATCTCCTCATGCCAAAGCAACGAATGATGCATAGCCAAATTCCTCCTTAGAGCCTGAAGATCAATCTCCGATAGCTGATCCAGCCAACGAATCAACGTGGAGTATCACAAAATCGGCGTGATAGTATCAATCCCTCTCTGGTATAAAGGGCCCGATCGGAAGCCAAGCCCGAGGGTGTTTCGGTCATTTAATCGTCACTTGGCTCGTTGGTGCCCTAAAAATCTCACGTAACATACGCTCGGGAAGAGAAAAAGAAACTTCCCCACCAGTTTCCTTTTTTTTTTTCCTCCAATCAGGCATGAATTTTCTCTCTCGATTCCAAACCCTCTTGCTTCTCCGCATTCGAAACCTTTCCATCCCAATATAAATGGCGTTTTCTGATCTCTTTCTCGCCACCGGTTCTTCGATCCGCCTCAGATCCCACGCCTCACTGCATCTCTTCTCCGGATTGGGTTTCGAAACATCCTCCGATCATCGCCGGAATGCCCTCATGTCCATCTAATCTCGTCCCGATTTGAGCCTATTTTTGTCGGATCTAACCCTAGATTTTGGTTTTGCGTGTTCTTGATCGCGTTCGGCGGCCGATTTGGAGCAGTGATGAATCAGCGAGGAAGATATCCTCCCAGCATCGGCAACGGTGGTGGGGGCAACAATGGAGCTAACCCTAATAACTATGGAAGAAATCCCCAGCCGCAGCAGCAGTATGTTCCGAGGAATCAACTACAGAGCCAGCGGAATCAGCAGTTTCAACAGCAACATCAACAGCAGCAGCAGCACTGGTTGAGAAGGAATCAGACGGGGAGCAATTCCGGCAGTAGTGAAGCATCAGCAAAAGCTGTTCAACCTGATGGCGTTGATTCCAGGTATGAAGAAAGAAAAATCCGGGCTTTTGTTTAGTCTTGCACGTCCTTTATTGGCGCATGCTTTTGTCTAGGTAAATCGGCATTATATTGATGACTTAGGTTTTTATACGATGTGTGGTCTTGATGCACTTTAAACATCCGCTTTGTTGCAGTCTTTCCTCATCCAGACATGCCAATTGTCATTCGGAATACAGAGAAGTTGTGACAATATATATAAAGCGGAATGTGTGCATAACTCTTCCAAGCCAGCGTTTTGGCAGCGTGCGATAATTTTACATGAAAATTCGTTTTCTTTTTATGGCACCAATATGATCATTTTGTTATTTGTCATGAATAATTCCACTCCGTTCTTCCCATAAGCAATAAGAGACTTGTCAGAAAAGGCACAAGAAAAACATCATAAAAGGAAAGAAGAGAAAAGGGTTTGACGAACGTGGGGCTTTTCATACTCCTTAGGAAAGACAAGCTTTAATTATAACATTTTATCTGGCTCGGTATACCAGTATAGTATTGTTTGTGTCACCCTTTCACAATCATATTAGACCTTTTCTTCTTAGCTTACAACTCAAAACAGGTCTTTTTAATCATGGTAGGATGTGATTACATCCCTAAATTAGATTTCCTCCCAACCTTTGCTCCCTCCTCTCCCACACAGACAAAACAAAAAAAGAAAAGAAAGAAAACCCTCCTAAATTATCCTAATTCTGGCTTGCAACTTAAAATGATTCTTTCACTTATGGTTAGATGTGGTCTCCTTCATAAGTTGGATGGTCGTGATCTCTGTTCCTCTCCCCCCACCCCCACTAGTAAAAAAAAAAAATCTAAGAAATTGAGAGCTTTGCCTATTGTTTTCAAGTTTTATAGGAGTTTATGTATATAAATTGTTAAAACAATTACATCCATTGAACCATGGTTTGAGATCTTATCTGAAACTCCAAAACTGAAACCAAAATTTATGGTTTCATCCTGAACTTTATCTGGAATTGGGATTGCTTTATGAGTTTGCTATGAAAATACCTTATACAGCAAACTTCAATGTATATATAAGCTAGGTGTTCTAGTTATTTCCATTTCTTTAACTTTAACTTCTAAACTGCTCTTGAATTTAGCAAGTTCTCATATTTTAGATTCTGTTCATTTTTAAAGTAAAAGTAAGTTCTCTGACATTAATTTGGATAGCCTGGACCTCAAATTCAGAGTCATTTTTTATTCAATGTTGTATTTTGAAGGGAGTAGTGCATTCTAAACATGATTTTTTTTTAAATGATAAATCATATTTTGAAATGATGTCTAATTTGTTTTTGTTGACTGATTTCACTCATCTTCAACCTTGATTCTTATTTTTAGTTGACTTTTTTCTTTAAAAATTCTTTTTAAATTTCAAGTGAGACTGCTGAGACTGTAGCAAAGTTTTTTAAACTTTTGGGTTGAAACTTACTCTGCCAACTGAATCTGAAAAAGAAAGCAAGTTTGCAAGGCTTTTTTTGAGTTTTTTGGGGTTCAGTCGAGCCTTGGTTTGAATCCATTATGTTTGTATGTCAGTGTTAATCTTCAAGCGTCTATATATTTTTCTTACATTTGGTTGCATTGACTTTTATAGTTTTGTCATATTAGCATTATCAAATTGATTGAGTTTTTTCACCCTCCTTTTCTGTTATTCGTTCTTAGTTCTCAAGATTGGAAGGCACGGTTGAAGATACCACCACCAGACACACGTTACAGGACTGAGGTATGTACTTCTCCTCTGCTATGGCATGCCTATGATGAGAAATTCTAATGGTTAATTTTAGACTTTTTGAATGTTAGAGACATAATAACTTCTTATCCATGTTAACTTTAGTTGCTTTTTTTTGGACACAAATCAATATAGTGTGCCCTATGAGTGGAGATTTTTAGTAGAAACTGTTTGCCTCTTATATAAGACCTTTAAATTCCATAGGTGTGAGACCCTGATGTGTGTGTGCGTGTAATTCATTTTTCATTGGTCATTACATTCTCACGTGCCTTTTTTTTGTGCAATGGGTTATGACATATGGTGTGCCCTATGATTAGAGATTTTTAGTAGAAGCTGTATTTCATATTTGCCTTGTATATGAGACCTTTAAATTCCATATGTGCGAGACCCTCATGTGAAACTATCTTTGACTTTACAGTTTGATTGTCCTTTAGCTGTTGTTTATTTTCGGCAAGCACCTTGACTGATGATAAATTTCCCTTTGTAGTTAAAAATATTTCATCAATAAGCCTTTCTTTGTTTGCATGCCTACTTTTGCTTTATTCTCATAAATCTTTTTATTCACAGAAGTTTCCTGAGGGAACCTGCTGATTATTGGAGGAAGTGTCATCTGCTTCCTGTTTAACTGACCCAAAAAAAAAAAAAAAGCACAGACAATGAAAAATCTGAAAAAGCTAGTCTAAGACATTTATGAGGTATAAATTTAGAGGCATGGATTTAAATTCTATTCTGGCCAAATATATGAATAGTTGGCAATATTTTAGTCACTGTACATGGGATTAGTTCAGTAGTCAGGCAATTCAGATTAGTGGAATCTAACAGCCGCAACCTAGGATCAGGACAGATTTTGGAGGAGGAGGAACAACACCTCATGTTAAATGGTTGGCCCTTCTCTTCTTCTTTAGTATTTTTCTGCATTCCTTAGACTAGTGGGCCGAATGGTTAAGTGTTTGTTTTACAATCTTAGCCAAAAAGAAGCAATGCAGAATTGGAATTTATCTTCAGCCTTTGTTGAACATAAAAGACAACAATGGAGGATTTTCATGAAATTGTTTTAACATTTCATTATTTAATTTTAGGCATCCATGTTTGGCAAATATCTTATATCATGTTCCCTCTACCTTAAATCCCTTTATTGCCCAATATGATGGTGTTACCTTATTAGATCATAATTGCGTCCAAGGTGACCACATTAATGATGGGAAATGCCCAACATACTCCTTCCTTTGAGGACATGTGAGGGGTTGTAAATAAGTTCTCTAGCTGATAGTGAAGTTTTAATTTGAATGCTGATTGTTTGCGTGCTAATTTTTTCCCATACTCTGATCATTGCATGCAGTGTGAAGGTAACCTGCAGGAGAAAAAATATCCATGAAACAACTATATCCATATGATATTTGAAGAATGGGGGGACCTAATGACATGAATTTGGAAGACTGAGTTTGTTCAAGGAGAGCGTTATAATGGAATTGAGAATAAAAGTTCAAGGGAGGGCAAGTGCTTGGGTATAAATATATGGGGTATATTTTGTTTACAAAATTGAAAGGAACCTGCTACTACTTCTGATGGTTAGAATGATACACTCTACTTATTTATCCTAGGTGGTTACTGGAGGCTTATAAGTTGTACTGTCCCATCCTTTTAGGCACTATATCCTTGTTCTGTTCCCTTTATTTCTCACAGCTATTCTTCAAGTTTTAGTGCCTCATCAATTCTCTTATCTTCTTAAACCTCCCCACTTCATGCTCATTGTTAACTACTTGGTAATGCTACAAAGTACAAAAAGTTAACCTACCATGACAGCCTATTTTGATGTAAAACTGTCGCTTGTCCATCAACATTAAGAAAATGTCTTAGAATTTTAATGAAAACATATATGTAGACTCACTTAAGCAGTTATCAGCTGGATTTTCCCCTTAATTCGTAAGCAGATTTTTGTTCCTATAATTCTTAAATCTAGGAAAGATGTGACTTATTGTTGTATTTTAAATGGTCGACATATTTAGGTTTAAGCTCTTCTGGCCTTTGTTTTTGAATATATTGACAGCAGTGTTGTGTATGTTTGATAAAAAAATATGTACTGTTTCTTTTTTAAAAAAATATTTAAATGGTTAGCTACAATTTTAAATATGTAGCTTCAACCTTTTTCCTTAATAAACCTTTTTTTATGCTATTGAAAGTCGCCAACAATTTATTCTGCCAAGAAAGATTAAAATGAGGCCTAGCTTTTATATATATATATATATAAATAATAGTACCTTTTTTTTTTTAATACTGTGTTTCTGCTTCTAAGCTTGTTGATGGGGTGGTCTAAGCATGCTAATGTACATTTGTTTGTTTAATTCTCAGTCTTGTCAGTGAGCCTTGTCAATATCCGATCATAAATGGATGTTAGGATGGCCAATGGTCACTCTTTATGATATATGTTTTAAGTTATATTGTTTTAAGGCATGTAAGTGGATAAATAATTTCCTACACTATATATGCAGGATGTCACTGCAACTAAAGGAAATGAATTTGAAGATTATTTTCTGAAACGGGAGCTACTT
The DNA here is from genome assembly GCA_900491605.1 of Calamus simplicifolius. Classification (NCBI taxonomy): domain Eukaryota; kingdom Viridiplantae; phylum Streptophyta; class Magnoliopsida; order Arecales; family Arecaceae; genus Calamus; species Calamus simplicifolius. The sequence continues at coordinate 34,681 of UESW01003849.1, forward strand.
ATGGGAATATATGAAAAGGGATTTGAGAGACCTTCTCCTATTCAGGAAGAAAGCATTCCAATTGCATTAACTGGCAGTGATATTCTTGCCAGAGCTAAAAATGGGACTGGGAAAACAGCTGCCTTTTGCATTCCTGCACTAGAAAAAATTGATCAAGACAATAATATCATTCAAGGTTTGCTTTTTGGCACTTATGTTACCATTATGTAAATCTCTAATTTTTGTTGTATGACAAACTAATCTAGTTGCTTGCATTTGATGTACTCTAAGGTTTTAAATCTCATGGGATGATGCTGCCCTGATTTTTTTTTCATATAATAAGATGCACCATTGTCCTACTCCATTCTAACATTGAGAGGAGATATATCTCAGGATGCATCAATTTGGACAATGAGATAATGGTGGAATATTCTCATCTTGACATTTAGGACAATATTCTATTCTAGCATCACAGAAGATGTCCCATCAGGATTTGAAACTCAAATGTACAGTGGTTTGGTAGATGCACCATATTTACTGTTATCATATGTTACCTCTCATGTTTGATGATGCATGTGCTATATTTTTCACTGTTCTTTTTTTTATTAACATGGATTATTTGGTCATGGATGTTCATTTGTTCTAATGTGTTACTGCAAATAATTGCATACCTTCATATATTGAATACTTTGTGATGTTCAGTTGTTATATTGGTTCCCACTCGAGAATTAGCACTTCAGACATCACAAGTTTGCAAGGAACTTGGAAAACATTTGAAGATTGAAGTAATGGTCACTACTGGAGGAACCAGCTTGAAAGATGACATTATGCGTTTGTATCAACCTGTACATTTACTTGTTGGAACTCCAGGTCGCATACTTGATCTTGCAAAAAAAGGTGTTTGCATTCTGAAGGATTGCTCAATGCTCATTATGGATGAGGTATTTAGGCCGCAGCAATTTTATTTTCTGTGTTTGTGTGTGTTAGCTTTGATGATTTAGTTGTCTTTATACAATTCATTTGTTTGTGTTGTCTCCATATAATTCATTTGATTCTGTGAATTGTTCTTAAATTTTCATGCTTTTTTCCTTTCTCCCGTCCTATAATGCATTGTCATATGATTCTGAATCATTTTCTGAACATATTTGACTACTATAGAAAGATGTTCCATGTGATATATTTGTCTTTGGTAATTTACATCTGAATAGCAATAGTGAGTCCATGATTGTACTATTATAAGCTTGGGAGGGTTTCTAGTTAATATGAGCTGAGTATTGTTGACATAAGCTCTTGTTTGAGGCCTGGAAACTGTCTTGAACTAATCAATAAAATGTATCAAATAGGGAACACAGATGGAACTTTCCTAGGTATTGTGCTACTTAGAACATGGGGATTTTGCTCTAGTAATTGAAAGGGATGCTTGAGAGTTATGCCAATCACATGTTACCTTAGATAATCTTTTGTGATTTTTTTTTTGAAACAGTGTAACTGCATTACTGACATGCTCTTTTTTGGTCCTTATGTTGATGGGATAGAGCTTGTTTGTTGTTTGGTCATCCTTCTGTTGCTGTATTTGTAATTGCTTATGGTGTGTATAAGATCTGAGATTAAAAAAAGAAAAAAAGGGAAGAAATCCACTTTCAAGGTGTATAATTCACGTATTTTGATTTTCTGGACTTCTGATGATGAATATTTATGTTTATTGGTCGCAGGCAGACAAGCTTCTATCTCCAGAGTTTCAGCCTTCGATAGAACAGCTGATACGTTTTCTTCCTGCAAATCGGCAGGTCTTGATGTTTTCGGCCACATTTCCTGTAACTGTGAAGGAATTTAAAGACCGATATCTACCAAAACCTTATATAATTAATCTTATGGACGAACTCACTCTGAAGGGTATAACACAATATTATGCTTTTGTAGAAGAAAGGCAGAAGGTTCACTGCCTCAATACCCTATTCTCAAAGGTTTGGCTTTTACTGTCGTAGTGATCATTCATTTCTGATATTTGATTTGTTTCTCTGAACATGCTTTATTAATGTGCTTCATTTTCCAGCTTCAAATAAACCAGTCCATCATATTCTGCAATTCAGTTAATCGAGTGGAGCTATTGGCAAAAAAAATCACGGAGCTTGGTTATTCCTGCTTTTACATTCATGCTAAGATGTTGCAAGATCATCGGAACCGAGTCTTTCATGACTTCCGTAATGGTGCATGCAGGAATCTTGTTTGTACAGGTACAGTGTTATTGTCTTGGGACCTCTATGTACCAATTTATAATGTTTAAGTGCTGTTAGTCTTTGTTAATGCTTTTGTCAGAACTGTAGATGCTCCTTTATATGTTTGGTACCTAATGCTGAGATCTAGTGTTGGATGAGTTTTAGAAGTGATCTAAGGTGATTACAAGCATGGTGTGGTAGAGAAAAAACACTAGGCAAATTAGGGAAAAAAAGATGATGAGCTAGAGTTGATATCGTCCTTTAGAGGGTGTAGGATTCTTCACCCAGTACTTCAACTTATCCGAAACATGCATGCACGCATCCCCATTATCATCTATTGGAGAACCTTCATGATGAGAAAATATCTAGGAATTGTGAGAATTTCATGGAATTTTGAATTAATTGTGATTTTTGCTTCATGCAAATATAAAGATTTTAAAAGCAGTTATTCTCTTAAACATACTGTAGTTGACATTTGTCAAACCTAAAATTAACTAAACGAGGTCCCCTTTAGATGCCTTAAACACAAAGAAGTACTCAACCTCATGAGTGAAGAACTTGTGACTCATTTAAAACTCATGACTTTTACATGACAACTTGAAAAGTATCGGGACTGCATGGTAACTCACAGAACCTAAATATTCAACACGTAAACTAACTAATTGTGAGTTTGGGTTAAGCCATGATGGCCACTCTACCCTCGTTACTGGATCTGTTCGTCAAATTCCAGTTATGCAATTATGGGATGAACATAGTTTCTTTGTCTATGATACTCTATCACATTTAATCATGAGTGCCATCAAATATGATGCTTTGCGGCTTGATTACAGTTAGGCCATTTTTTATTCCAAGAGACTACAGTGCTTTTTATGCCACCTCTCACATAAGGGTTTTAACCAAAACTATTTTACTTTCTATCATCTTACCACTCTTCATTGTTGCCGTCAGATCTCTCTTTTATGGACCCAAATAAATGGCATTTATAAGCCTCATCTGGCTCCTTGAGTTGTAAGAACTCATGAGATATTTTCAAAAATAAATAATGGTCAATAATCACTCTTTTAGGGATGATTTTCCTTATTATATTCAGTTGATTTGATGAAAATTCTGATATTTCCAAATTAAGCTAGCAAGAGAGCATGTGCAGTGCATATTTGCGGAAGAAAAGTGTAAATATAAATAATGGAACTGTATTGACTACAAAGTACAAACTGTAAGAAGTGGTGTTTAAATAAGAAAATGAAAATTGAACAAACAAAATCAGATAGGTTATCTCCCCTCTTCATCTTTTACTTCCATGCAGATGCCATATAATAGGATGCTTTAATAAACAGACAATAGAAATAATTTGATAAATGAGCTAACTTAAGAAATGATATAATTTATATATGAAAATAAAAAATCAATGCTGAAAAACATGGATGGGTTGTTTTCCTCTTGCAGTTTTCACATAATAGGATTTTCTAAAAAAGAAAATACAATTAATTTAATAAAATAAGAAAAAAAGGAAGTAAAGAAACTTATGTTTTATTGTTTCATACCAATAATATCCTTGACGTAGTCGAGGTGGAGAGTTGGTTGACCTACATATTTGTGTTCAAAGTGAGGGATTTTTAAGGAAAAGTTGTTGATAATTTTTGGTATAAAGTTCTTTTAAAACATAGAGAGGAAAAAAGATACATCTTTAGTTTTAACCCATAATCTTGATGTAATTGGAGAGCGGAATAGTTTGGCTAATCATTGCTTTTGAAAAAATAAGAGTTATTATTAGATTATAGGGAAAAATATAATTTAACTCTTGTACTTTGTTCAATTTGCAATTGGACTCATGTTGCTTTAAAAGTTTCAAACTAGCCCACTAAGTTATCTTCTTCCTGAATCAGCCTTCCATCCATTTTCTCACTAACACCACTGACAAACATGTTTAAATGACCAAAATGCCCCCATTATTTGTTACCTTCACCTCTTCTTCCACCCAAATTATTGTCCCTTGTCCTTGTCCATGGCTCTGCTACTAGGGGATCCATGCTTCAAGGAGTCACACAACCCCTCCCTATTCTATCTTCAAGTACCCATCCTTGCCACTGGCTGCGCCTAACCCTTTCAACCGCCACCCCACCACTACCACCATTAACCTCTTGAATGCCACCACCTCCTCCGACTCCAGCACAAATTCAAATTTAATATCCTGTAGATAGTCACCCTCCGATCCTCATCCCCTTCATCCACCTTTCCATTATCAACGCCGGTGCCATTGACCCTGCCCTCAAGGATGATCTCCCTATCAACCTCCACTTTACTGCCCATTGCAACCACTATACCCACATGGCTGCTCTTGGAAGCTCAACTACCACTTCCATGCCTCCCCACCTTCAACACCAGCAGTGCCAACCTAGTTACTGCCATTGCCAACCTCTTCGAGTTCGATGTTTACAACCTCAATCTCACTGTGGTCCCCTCCAACTTTCACCACCACCTACTTGTATCCACTGTTCCCAAGTGTGCTGTCATTGTCAAGGATATCGAATGCTACCTCAATCTCTTCAATTGCAAGATGGCCAAACCTTGTCACAAGTACAAGGCCCTCATCCGAGTTGTGATGATGTTGGAAGTGACAGCAGCTAAGGTCCATCGAACCGACCCGCGTATTGGGCGTGCCCACTATATTAGTGTGCTAATAGTGTGGGGTCTGGTACCGACATTGGCAAACCTTGGTGGTGACTTTCAATAGCATTTTGGAGGGATATTTTAGGAATTTTGAAGAATTTAAATATTCAGATGATGGTTGCATTGTTCATTTACTGAAATCTGATTTATGTTTAGTTCATGATGATAGATAGAAGGGCCATTCCAAATCAAAATATAACTTCGTGTGCTAGTCTAAGACTTTTTAAGGCAGAAGACGTTCAAGTATAACTCGAGCAAATTTCAAGGGGTGAAATTGTGTTTTGCCCTACATATTATTAAAATAATTTTTAGCAGTGAGCCAAATGCTTGTTAGAAGGGAGGTGACTATATGAACATACTTTTGCTTTTTAAATCCCCTTGTCATGGGCATGGCTCCCCTTTGTGGGGTTTTATTGTCAATAATATCTGTGTTCAGGAACTTGCAGCTTCTTATAAAGCAACAGATAACCATGCAAATCCTTAATGCATGGTTGCTGGTAACATGTAAAAGTGTGTGTTCTTGGTGCACTGTTTATTTCTTCCAGTTAAATCATGTTTTTTGTAACGTAGTTCTTAGATATTATTATTAATTATTGTATTGCTGCATTTCTTTATGATGGAGCATAATACATTTCTTTATTAGCATGATATGATATATGTCAGGTTCTGCTTTCTGCAGATCTTTTTACAAGGGGGATTGACATTCAAGCTGTTAATGTTGTTATTAACTTTGATTTTCCCAAGAACTCCGAGACTTATCTCCATCGGGTATGGTTTTTTTAAAACAGAGGCATATCTGTATTTAAACCTAGTAGGGAAATATGTGTTTCTGGTTGAAGTTCCTCAATTAGACTAAATAAGTTGGTTTTGATTGTCCAATTTTTGAGCTTTGCTGGTTTATGTAGTGATGTACCTCAACTAAATGAAGAACATCTTGATTGTTTTTCATGTGGACTATTAGCTTGCACTTTTTTATCCCATAGAATTGATGTCCATAGCAGCTTATTGGAACGGAAAGTGTTATTTACATGTTACTGATTTGTGTGCACGACCTTGTGTTCTAAAAGGTGCCTCTGCCTGATATTCGTAGGTTGGGCGTTCAGGAAGGTTTGGTCACCTTGGATTAGCAGTCAACCTTATCACCTATGAGGACCGTTTCAACTTGTAAGCATGGCCCCACTCTCTTTCCTTTTTTTCACTTTATGTGGTGTAATTCATCAAAGATGCATTAACTTTCAGGTATCGGATTGAGCAAGAACTTGGAACTGAGATAAAGCAGATTCCTCCACAGATAGATCAGGCTATTTACTGCAGATGATCCATGATAATTATGTTTGACATTCTCAGAATTGTTGAATGATTGGAAGATATTTTTCACCTGTATATATTGTCTTATCGTGTGAGTGATTCAGCAAACCCATGCTTGAACCTGCATGATCTTGTATTATTGCCTGAATTGGAATTCTGCATTGTATTCATGATGTGCTGATTCTACTTTTTAGCATGGAGGATTTGTAACTTAATTTGCTTGCCTAATAATTGATAATTTATAACACCCCCCCTTCCCAAAAAAAAAAAAAAAATGCCAATAAATTAAACCAAAAAAAAGAACAGAACATGTTCATGCTTCTTTGGTTCTGTGCTTCATCTGAAACTGCTTTATTCTTTAATTTAAGCTGGTATCAATTATTCTTTATCTGGATATCATTGACGTGATCATTTTCTTGAATACTCTTTATAGCAATTGTTTTAGTTTCCTTTACCCTTATTCTGATATTTTCTTCTTGGACCTTTATGCAGCGCTGGTTAACGCTTAAAGATATTTATGTTGCATTTTGATGGGGCATTTGTCGAAACCAGGTATTGGGTGTAAACCTTTAGTTGGATACTGCATGGTTATTCCTGTTGCCTGGACCTTGTTGATGTTCTTACTTGTAGTCTCTCAGACTTCGGTCACTGGTGCTAACGAGTGGCACAAAAGTGGACAGTGTGTGGTTCTGGATACTTTTGCCTCCAAGTATCATTGACTGCTATTTTTTTGTCCCATCCTGTTAAAGGTGCTCTTTTTGCTGACACTTCCAGGTGTTGCATGGCTTGATGCCATTGAATGCGTAAACTAAAGCTTTTGATTTAGGGCCTGTATGTTTGTGTTCGCTGAATATGATCTCAAATTTACTCTCTTTAACTTATCAGACTTGTTATCTGTAGGAAACTTGATTCTCTTATCTTTTTTTATGACTAGCCTTCTACTGGATATCAATCACCCTCAATATTGGCTTTTCTGGCTTGTAGAGTTTATCTTTGTTTAGCTGATAGAATATGGTGGAGTGTAGACTCTGATAAATTGAGGAAGCTGCCTGAGATGAACATGTAGATGGTTCTACCTCGACCAGGCGGCCCTAGCTGGACGGTGAAATCATTGAAGTTACTATTCCTTCTTGCCAGTCAAGGATATGTTTATAAGCGCAAACCATGGAAGGGGATTTGGTTCATTGGTTCACCTTTATGAAACTGAGCAGTGATGCAAAGCTTGGTGCAAGAGAACCAACCCAAGTGTGCTCTGTCCTTGTCAAGGTGCAGTGGCCCTTCTGCCTGCGCACTTGAACACCTGCAAGAATGGTCCTTTCAAGATGAACGCGTGCAATGTAGCCCCGCTGCAGCATTGGGAGGGTACTCGGAGTCATCGAAATTCAACTTCAAAGAACCGGTTTGAGGACGCTACCGTTCAAGATGACCGTTGATGAAGCCGGAGACACCTGTGGGGTGACCTGGAGAACGGTCTGCTGGTTGAGGATTTGGCTTGCTGTATCCCAGTGTTCATTTGCTAGCAAAACAGCTCTCTCTCTCTCTCTCCCGGCTTCCCTTTGCTTTTATATTGTTTTTCCTCTCTTTTCTTTTTTCCCTTCCTCCGGCAAAATGAAAACTCAAGCTTTCCTTTTTGTAAGCGGTAGTCCTGAGTTACAAGCTACTACAGAAAGAATTGGTTGCGCACTGGGGTCTATAAAAAGTTCAACCTCACGTCATTGATTAATAATTAGAGTTGGAAAAAACGAGACCCGCGAGGGATGGCATGGAAGGGGAGGAGCTGAAAAAACTAATATAAAAGCACTTTACTGGAGCAAAAAGGTGCAGGAGGTTTGGTTCTGTTAGTAGAGCTGGATGTGCAATTATTCAGTAGGGGTGCATCCTGGGTTCACATGACAAATTTTACGTTTACAGTTTTCGTTGATGGCGTGTCTGAACCCTATGGCATTCTTGCTCCATTAGTTTTGTGAGGCAGGCTGATGGTTATAATTGGTGGAATGACCATTTCAATCATGCGACAATCATCAAAACCACGGCATCTTTAAAAATAATTAAAATTGTTAAAAAAAAAAAAGTGACCGCAGCAAAAGATCATGCTGCAATTATGCTGTAGCTTTCAGGGATGCATCTCACCAAACATTGTTGTATGTCATTATATTAAGATGATCGTAAACCAGAAGTCTTTTACAACAATCACAAAGGATTATTCATCGTTGAATAATCTTCACATTATGAACTTGAAGAATACAAGCAAACCACAAAACATTTTGTTGTTGGATGAACCATCTATGTACAAACACATAGTACAAACATGCACACTGAAATCCAGTACAAAACTGCACAGCACCAACAGCAATCATGAATGAGGTAAACCATCTCCCTCTAAGTGATGCCTTCTTGACCCACTAATTTTCTATTAGACTCAAATTCAAGCACCGAAACACCCAATAACCTTCTTTGGATAAAGTCCTTTTGCACGATATTTTGCAGCACTTTCCTCTGCCTTCAGCATGTCCTCCCCCCGCTTGGCCTCTGCAATTGCTCTCTTCTCTTCTGCTATCTTGTGAATCGAGGCAATCTTGTTCTTCATTTTCTCTGCATATTCTGCCTTCTTCTTCTCAAGTGCTTCCTGCTCATACAATAGTAAATTACAGGTTGCTTTTGAATGGCACGCACAAGCAAGATGAAAGCGGAAGGCTTAGGCACACTGATTGATGATGAAGGGCATTGGCTGAACCAGTAGCTTATCCACAAAAGTTTCTAGATCATTCCACAAACATTTCATGACAGCCTCCATCTATTTGCTGGGGCAATGAAGTATTTGTGAAGTACTTGTGTTCAAACTATAATCCTTCCAACTTTAAACTGAGTTGAACCACAGATTTTCAGAAATTTTAACTGGTACCAATCTTACTCGACAAGGCTATCATTCCAGCTAATTTTAAGCAGCCTGACTTTGCTGAAATTTGCTGTTTCAGCAACTTCTAGGACCAAAAAGGGATATAAAATTGGCAGGTAGAAACAATACTCTCTTCAAACAGCCGTACATGTCTGAAGAAGGATGCAGCTTACCTCAATTTTCTTCAAGTCAGCTTCCACAGCTGCCTTCTTTGTGTTCTCCCATGAAGCAATGGATGACATCTTCTTCTGAGTTCTGTTTAGAATTATCAGGTTGTTACATGGAAAAGATCTATTAACTTTGACACTACAGAGAAAATTGACAATCTTTTGTATCTATACTATAAATTTCTTTGAACTGCACGGAATGTTTTGGTCTCAAATCTTTCTGGATGAAATATGTTGGAACACTTGATGAAACCTTTGGTAAAGGAGGAAGTCTGCCATGTAAGTTTTGGGGTACAATTAGTTACATGACAGGCACTACGCTTTTGCTCCTACCTGAAAAATGACCTCAGCAACCCTATATTTGAATTACTTGAGCAATTACACTTTGATCATTCATGTTAAAGTCTGCAAACAAAGTCAATAACCAGGCACCCCCAAATTTGGAAACACAAGTCATTATGGGCACCATTAATTATAAGCAAATTCTTGGTTTATTATGGCTATATTTATAAACAAAAAGGCATAATAAATGCATATCTACAGAAAAGGTGGAATTAAAATTTAGGCTGGGCTAGGTGAAGATTTGATCTGGAGATAATCTAGTTCAGAACAAAAAATATATATCAAGGAATGAAATCATCTAAGAGTTTCAGATTCTTCTCCAAACCAAAGTATGCAAATACACTAGAACATATTGCAAATATGAAGTATTTGTATCTTACTTATTCTCAGCTTTGGTCTTTTCGCTTTCCTCCCATGCCTTGATCAAGGACAATCTCTTCTCAGTAGCTACCCGTGCAAGAACAGCATCTGCAAGTACCAAAGGGCAAAAAAAAAAAAATCTCTTCATTTCTTTTCCAAAAAGAAAATATTACATAAAAGTTTCCATTCTGTTTAGATATCCTTCCACCCTTGCCTCTATCAACTGAATGCGCCAAGCTTTTCTCCGGAGGAGGAGAACTTGCAACCTCTGCAAAACAGAGAAACAGAAGGTAATACGTGAAGAATAAGTTATTATTAGTTAGAGCAATAACAACATCTCCGCAATAAGCATGATGCATGCTCAAAAGCTTAATTTAAGTGGTCATTGTCTCAAGCAAAGTTAATCGTGCATGAAAATATAGTACGAGGAAAAGTAAAAAGTTAGCATAGACACAGATAAATTGATGTGTGTTATCTCATAATTTTTAATGGTTTACAATGATGTCATTTTCACTTCTTAATCAGATATAGCACTTCACACTATTTTTTTTTTAAATCTTTTTTGTTTTCTTCTCAATTGGTGGTTGGATGTTGACACCTTGAAAGGTGTTTCTCCAAGTGATTGCCTTGAGTTGTTCCATCATATATTTGAAATGTTAGCGTTCTCCAACACTCAACCACCACCTTAGTATTGTTAAATTGATGCTCACTATTAGCAGAGCAAGTTGCTCCATTGTGACCGATGTCATGGGTTTGAAATATAAAAATAGACTTTCTGTATGCTATGTAAGGCTATGTACATATGACCCTACCTAACCCTAACTCTGTAATGGCAGGAACTTTGTGTAGAATGACACATTTTTGATATAGATCAAATGCACCAACCCAAAATCCAAGCAGCAACAACGTAAAACAAGTAATAATAGTGAAATAATAAAATGTTAGAGACAAATATATATTAAAAATAATAATAATCAAGAGCTTATCTTTGGACCTTCCTCTTTCTCTTCCAACTCTTCACACACGCTTCAAGTCCACAGACACTCAATGAAAACTAGAACACGTCTCTTAAGATTTTCATCTCTCTTTTAGCTCTCCAACAGAGCAAAATTACATATGCTTATATAGAGAAAGGATCTTAAGTGCTCTACATAGATTGGGATTCACATCCCACGCATCTTAGGAAACATATCCATATTGAGCTTGTTATTCTATTCCTAATCAAATACATAATAGAATCCGTATTCATTCATCACATAGTTTGTTAGAATTAGAAACTAATTTTGACAACTAAAGGACATTTTGTTAGGATTAAAAACTAATCCTTATTTTTATTAAGTTCATAATGATTTCAAACACTCCCCCTCATTGTGAATTTCATGCTAAGAGTACCAAGCTTGTTGCACAAAGCTTCAAATTGTTCAATTGCCAATCCTTTAGTGAAAATATCCGCCAATTGATCCTTTGTGGAAACAAAAAGCAAATCAACTTCATCATCTTGTTTTTCAAAAATTGAAACCAAGCTCATTAGATTTTAGTGTATGGCTACAAGAATATCCCAAACTTTCTTTAGCTCCTCTATAACTTGAATATGTTGATGATTATCTTCATCTACACTAATTTGAAGAATATGCTAAGTTAGAATGAAAAGACAATGCTAAGTTAGAGATTTGGAAAGAGGCTTTAGAATCTCAGAGTTTCAAGATTAGTAGAACTAAGACTAAATATATGAAATGTAATTTCAATGGAAATAGAAATACAAATGAAGAGACAATAAAGATTGCAAGCCAAGAGATACAAAGGAATAAAAAATTTAGATATTTGGGATCAATTATCCAGCAAAAAGGTGAAATAGGTAAAGATGTGAATCATCAAGTTAAGATAGAATGAATTAAGTGAAGGAGTGCTTTGTGGGTATCGTATGATCGATGCATCCCATTAAAATTGAAAATTTTTTTTATAAAACTGCTATTAGGCCAGCTATGCTATATGGAACTGAGTGTTAGACAATACTGAAACAACATGTGAATAAATTAAGTGTAATAGAAATACACATGTTAAGATGGATATGTGGTAAAAACATATACCAGAAATAATAGGAGTAGCCCCAATTAAAGATAAAATGAGAGAAAATTGATTAAGATGGTTTAGACATATACAATGAAGACCTTTATATGCTCCAGTTAGAAAGAGTGATCTTTTAATAATCCATAGTAATGATAGAGGTAGAGATAAACCTAAACTAGCATGACCAGAAATAATTAAAAAAGATATAACTATTTATAATTTGAGTGTCAACTTAGTCCTGAATAGAGCATAGTGAAGGAAGCATATTCATGTAGCCGATCCAATATAGTTGGAAAAAGGCTTAAATGAGTTGAGTTGAGTTAAGTACGCATGGCCTCTTCAGCTTTAATCTTTCACTTTCTCTTTGCTTTTGCATTATTAGGAGTCCTTAATGGCATTACTATATTTGTCCTATTCACAATCTTATATAAATCTTATTCAATCAAATATGACTTGATGTAAGACTCTTAATAAGCATGATTGGTGCTATTTAATTTTTTGATCATGATAAAAGAGATGGTAGTAGCATCAACTATGATGATTCACTTATTGAATCACTAAAAAAAAAAGTTTGAATGCTTGCACCAGAGCACCACGAATTACCAAAAATTATTCAACCATACTGAGCTACGAACACGTAAACCACCAATTTCAAAGTCCGCAGTTCTAATATCATATAAAACGACATTTTTTTAATGTAGTCAAACCCACTGGCTCAAGATCCAAGTGACATCAATGCAAAACAAGTAATAATAATAAAAGAATAAAAAATATCGGCGAAAGAAAAAATATATATTAAAAACAATAATAAGTCAAAGCTTATCCTTATCTTTGGGTCTATCTCTTTCTCTCCCAACTCTCTCACACACACACCTCAGGTCGACATACACCTATTAGAAGAAGCTAGAACACTTCTCTTGAACTCTTGATTTACATATGCTTATATAGCAAGGGGATTTAAAATGTCCTATCTAGACTGGGATTTACGTTCCTACATAAACTATTCCTAATCAAATATGTAATATACTCCTATTCATCCACCACAAAATTTGTCAGAATTAAAAACCAATTTTTATCACTAAAAAATAAAATTTGTTAGGATTAAAAATTTTCGTGATGACTTCCAACAAAATTCGTGCACTGGACAGTCTTTTTCTTTTTTTTCATTTTATCATACAAAGTACCTTTATATAGGAAAAAGCAAAGACAAAATGATTGCTCCATTCCTTTTAAAAGGGGAAGTGGCATGTAAGAATACCCCTGAAGTGGGACCGTTGGAGATCTAAACAAAGTAAGCACTACATGGAGTGCAGTTCTTCTCCATATTTAAGTTGGGAAAAAGCAAAATAAATTGATAGAACAAAGAATCACATGCCGCTCTGTAGCTCATAAAATTTTCTTCAGATCATACAGCCACCAGTCAACATAACATATACCATGAAATTAACTACCTGAAAAACCAAATTTTTTGGGAAAAAAATACTAGTTACTTATGGATCATGTATCAGATCAGGCAAATCTAGTAACATACATGAGGCAAAACACTGAATTCCCTTATCCACATAACCTCCCGCTAATCAGAATTCAGAGCTATCAGAACAGAGAAAATAAAGAAGAACAAGAAAAAGAACAACAATTATGGATTCAACCGAATCACCTTATTTGATAACTAGTATGGATTATTTTAAAAAAGAAAAAAGAAAACATTTCAACCAGGTAATGGAGAATACACCTCACAAATCTCCACATGCTCCATCCAAACCGACAAATAGACTATCGAAACTTAAAAGCTTTCCAAGATTCAGAATTCTGTTCAAAAAAAGAGCAAAGGAAAAGGAGGAAGCCAGACTTAAGACCTCAAAATTCTAATAAAAGCAAACCATGAATCCATGCTTATATTATCAAAATAATACTTAAATTCTACTAAGGCAAAGAACTTTATCTCCAAGCTTAACAAATCCAAAATTTTAAGTAAATTTCTCCACGGAAATCACTACAATTAATAGTGAGAAGCCCATAGCTCATATCCAAACCGAACTTTAATAATCTCCAAAATTACAGCTAAAACTCGCATCAAACTCTGCAATTCGTCGTGAATTAAAGAGAGAGAGAGAGAGGGAAAAAGAAAAAGGAAATAAAAAGAACGAGAGAGTAAGAAGAGGACAAAGAGGAAGAAGTCCTACTTTCTACGACAGCGAGAGCTTTGGAATCGTCGGGCTTCTCCTCCGTCGGCGGCGGAGGCGCTACTTTCTCTTCCGATGCATCGTTCACAGCCTCCGCCGACGCCTCCGCCTTCTTCGCCTCTTCCTCCCCCATCGTCCTTTCTCCTCCCTCGTAAATCCACCGACGAGACCCTGACCCTAATCCTCTCTCTCTCTCTCTCTCTCTCTCTCTCGCTTGAGGTAGAAACGGAGGGAGAGGGCGCTCTCCGGGGCTCACGTACCTTTATAACCTCTTTTCCTTTGGATTGCCGGTTTTCCAGGCGTGCCTATAAAAAATTATATGCGGGCGAAATTTCTGCCGTCGATGCTTCCAGAAGAAATAATGCATCAAACCGCTAACTGACGGCGTCAAATTCCTACGAGCTGACGCCGAAGCTGTTTGACAGAAAATGGAATTTTTCTTCAATTTTTACCCTTTAGCGGGTTTCAAGATCTAAACATCATGGACCGTCCGATTTCGATGCAGCCTCTCCGCTGGTGCTTGATGTACTCAGTTCTTCGAAATTGTGGAACGGCTGCAAGGATATTTTCGGAAAGCGAAAAAAGAGGGCTGTATCCGTTCGCATACCAGGATTCGTCGACCGGTAGGGCAAAATAGTCATTTCGGTTTGAAATGATCCGAATCCCGCGAGGATGTCCGAAAGAACCCGGTTTGCGCACGGTTCGGGTGTCGGTCGGAATGACCGCAGCAGCGGCAACGGCTGACGGGAAAGGCGAGGAAACCGTTAGAAAATTTTAGCGGTCCACAGCTAAACTCGATCGAGGCTTCTGATAAACGCCTCGTGCCGAGGAATCAGTGCCGCTCGTCCGATCTTTTGCCGATTATTTCCGAGCAGGTCGGCGAGATTCGATCACGAGGTGGGTAAGGGTTCTCATTTTGGAAATTTGGATAAGCCTTTCCAAGGGCGATATAGTAATTCCAATTTCCAAACTTCTTGTATGAAATTTATAGTGGCATAACGGTTATTATACTTGTAAAAAAAAAAAAAAAAAAAACGTTAATGAACTTATTTCTCAAAATAACGAGCTTTTTGCACCCTCTCATTCAATCAATAACCATGATAACAACTTAAAGTTAGGCCGTAAACATGATAGTGGATTTTTTTTAAAATAATATATAAAAAATTATCCTTGTCGAAATCTTGAGGAGACGTCACAGAGGATTCGATTAAGATGCCCCCCCTCCATGTGAAGGGCCAGTACTCCTGGTGGATATAAATCCATTCCACAATAAATGAGATAATTCATGGCCATGCTCCATTCAAGTCATTTTCAGGTAAGTTTGTAATTTTCCTCAATTTATTGTGTTTCTCAAATATTACTTAGATTATATCCAAACATGTTTTAAAAGCCTAAGTGAAATATTAATATCACAAATATATTTATCAATCTAAAAAATTTCTTATCATCTTTAAATAATGTTAGTTAGTATAGCTATAGTTACTAAACGCGTCCAACTCCTCTATTCTCTCTTTTTTTTTCTACTATTTATCCACTTTTGCTTCTAATTATTTGATTCCATCGATTATGATTTATTTATTTTTTTCATTTCTTGAAATTCAAGGTATCCTGCCTCTATATTTTTATTTGACTACTCCTTTTTTTCTAATGCAAGAATAAAGTTACATTTATAGCAAAGATGATAGAAGAACTGTATATATATATATATCAAATACTCAAAAAAATATAATAAAAGCTACAACTATTGGATTTTATCTCCATTTGTCATTTCTTTCACTTACAACAGCAGTGAGAATTTGAGTTGATGCTGCAATCCTTTGAGCAGCAGTTTTAGGGTCGATAATTTATTTGAACTTTTTTTTTTTAATATTACACTGATATTGATGGCTGCTTACTCTACAGTGTCATCTACTGTGTCACCAAGGGCAGATTTAAGGTCGCTTTCAAAGCTAATCGCCCATCAGTCATTGGAATTCCCCTTTTGGAGAATAAGATACGAAGAACTTGGCATAGGTTTTAGCTTCCTCTTCTGGCTACGAACAGGCACAAGTACGTAAGCATAACTAATATAAAGTAGATTATCCGGTAGCTACCAAAATCTATCCCGTTTTCCCTTGTCTTAACCACTGAAAAGAAAAAGAAAAAAAATAACAAAAAAGAAGTTACGTGATGAAAGCTAGATTAATTAATTCGGACACCTTTTGAATGAACACTCAGCCTGCCACCTTAAGAACAAAGAGACATGCGTTGGATTTGGGATATATAAAGAGGCTTTCTTGAGGCCAGTGTCCTGTTGACTTCTCCACGCCCTTTCAGACTGCTTTAGGACTAATTGAATTTGAGAACATCAGCATTGTTGATAGCATCGCTCATTCGGTCCTCCCATGTTCCTTTCGTTGGGGGGGCCTTTGCTTTGCTTTGCTTTGCTTTGCTCTGTGACGGTGATCGCGAGCTACTGCTCGCCAAAGATCGGCGATTTACGCCGGGAAGTCGGTCACCCTGTCGGCAAGGCTTTAGGATTAGATACAGACGCTTTGGATTTATTTGCAAATCAGAGGTGTGAAACTTAGATTAACGCTTGGATTGTAACACTCGGATTTATTTGAATGCAGACCACCTATTCGAACGGTTGCGTGACCGACGCGGATTGTGGTCTATGTAGCAGATGGCAGCGGATGCGAGCTCCATGTCTCGAACGCGTCTGGCGTTGCGCCGTCCCACCACCTCAGCCATGGATAAAAGAAGGGCCGATTAAAAACGTCACTCCCCCAACCGGCACGCGGCACCCGTTGAAACTTTATCATAAAGCAAGCACGTGGCCGCGGCCGCTGCCGAGCGTGAGCGTCACGCTCGCATGGGTTGTTTGGATGACGAACATAATTTCGGCATAAGATTGCCACGCTCTATACGTAGTTCCATTAGGTATTAAGTGGGCTAGTGTTTGAAATAGAAAATAAAAAAAAAATTTTAAAAATATTTTTTTTTATTTTTAAAAGTCATAATTACGAAGGATAGCTGAAAATAAAGTTAATCAAATGGATAAGCCATGATTAACCATGATTAACCATGGGTTATTCCTTCAATTTATTCCTTAGAAAATACAGAAATAATTGGTTATCCCTCCAAATAAAAGTAAAAAAAAGTTATCATCTGGATTTACCTTTTTACATTTGATATAATCAATGGGATAGTCAAAGAATATCCCTAGGAATAGCTAGGGGATAAACTCTATCCCGTATACTTATCCAGGGATAATATTTTTTCTATCAAATACTACCTTAGGTAGTGTTTGAAATAGAGAATAAGAGAGGATATTCCCTGCCTTAGGTAGTGTTTGAAATAGGGAATAAGAGGGGATATCCAGGGAATGTCTTCTCTTATTCCCAAAAGCCATAACTATAAGGGATAGCTGGGAATAAAGTTAACCAAAGGAATAATCCATGGTTAAACCATGGGTTATCCCCTCAATTTATTCCCTAGAAAATGCAGGAATAGCTGGTTATTCCTTCAAATAAGAGTAAAAAAAAGTTATTCTATGGATTTACCTTTTGCATTTGATATGATCAATGGGATAGTCAAAGATATCACTAGGAATAGCCAGAGGATAAACTCTATTCCGTACACTTATCCATGGATAATATTTTTTCTATCAAACATTACCTTAGGGTCCGAAAGTGAAATTTCCTCATGGTATAAGGATAGAAACAAAAATTAATTAATGCATATATTTCTAAAAAGCACTCAAACTTACATCCCCTAAGGGTGGCTGTGTAGAAGTTAAAAGATGAATAAGTCAAAGTAGGATTGATTTTAGGTAAGAATATAAAATCAATCCAATTAAAATTGATTCCATCATCTAAGCAATTCAGTTCAATAGGAATTAAAGGATAGCATCTGTTTTTATTTTATTTTATTTGACATAAATCTACTATTTAATAGTTTCTTTTTATTATTATATTTAATAAAAAAATTATATATAGCTAAGCTTAGAAACGAGCAAGAATGGGTTGGGTTATATTTGTTCCTCGCTCAACCCATAACCATATTCAAGTTTTGATATTAACTTAGACCTAACTCAATATATAGCTAGGTTGAGTCCATGAAAAATATTTTGAACCTAGTAAGTCCTTCATCCAGATTAAGGCCATATATGTCTTAAATCAAACACAAAATGTTTAAGTTTGGATTAAGCTCGAGTACAAGTTTGGTGTGTTCTCAAGGACATCATTATCACACTTAGTATATAATATTTTTATTTTATTTTATTAATTTTGTATTTTAGAAAGGATGCATACAAAGATGTTTAATCAAATTTTATTAAAATAATGAAAACAGGACCTCAAAAAAGAAAGTTACAAAATGGGGAGAAACCATGCATGGGAGGCAAGTCCCTACTTTTGAAGCTTAAGAGAGCTTTTTATTTAGATAAATAGGTAAATCTAAGTCAAAATAGGTTAGATTATAATTAATGAAATGCAAGCCTAGCCTAAAATACAGTTTGAACCCAATCTAATTAATGACACGTCAAATTGGGGTGTGCTGAGTCATGGATCTACCATCATTTAATTAATTTAGTGGTTAAGGTTTCTTATTAGAGATGGTAAATATCTCTATATAACGTTTTGGGTTCAATCCCTAAAACTAACCTTATTAGCACAACCAAATCGATCTAATTTAATCAAAATAGGTTGGCATTGGTTCTCAAATTATTCTAATGGAAAAAGAATTAAACATATAGATATGGTTATGCAAATAAAATAAATATCTATATAATATTAAAATAATATATCTGATAGAATAAATCATACCGTAACTAGTATGCTAAATAGCCATGTAAAAAATATACAAAAATCAATTAATCATCCATAGCACTATGCCACCTCAATCATCCATTAAGTCATAAACTAAGATAGACCCCATTTGGGTCCTTGCTAGTCTTATGTGCTAGAATAAAATTGGATAAGTTATATATATTATATAACTATAGAGCTTGTTAAAATTTTTCATCGAGTTAAATCTAAACTAATTATACTTAGCCTGGGTTTGGGCTCAACTTGATATCTTAATGTGCCCTTTTTTACTTCTGATGCAGCCCGAACTTGACCTATGTCCATCGCTATTGATATTGGCTCTTTAGCTATTCTAATCTATTGCTTACTCTCAGTACCATAAGTGAAGGGAGAAACATAATTTTGATAATAATTATCAATGCAGAAACTTAAAGATTACATATTAATTTATCTAACATGCATCAAGATCATATCTTTGCCTTATATATTGGATTGTTTGATCTAAAATATGCATATAATAAAAACATCAAAATCATATCTTGATCTTCAAGATGAGAAGTCATATTACTTATCTTGAAGCCTGCCTTAAGATCTAGGGATCAAATCACTTACCTTAAGAACAGTAGGTAAATCCTTATTGCTCTGCAGCCGTTCAATCGTCCGGCCTCTAGTATCGTCCATGCAAAATCCCAAATGATCAGATTTCCAGGAGTGCTAGCTTGCGGAAAAATAACTTTGCTGATCTTGAATCCTTCAAACTTTCACTGACACCAGAATCACACCAAGATTTTCTATTCTAACTCTTTAGAAATTCAATCCATAACATATCATTATTGTTTAATGATCTGGTGAAGAATGTCCTCTAATTTATAGGCTCAATGTAGCCTTTAGCCCATTGAATTCTAACACTTAGAATTCTGCCGTTCGGTGAAAACTAAAGAGACATCAAACCAAAGAGACGCAGTGTTTGGTTAATTCCGACGTTCGGTGAAAACCAAAGAGATACAGCGTTTGGTTAATTCCGACGTTCGGTGAAAACCAAAGAGATATGAATTCTAACACTTAGAATGCCATTGTTGGTTAATTCAAAGAGGCACATTAATTCCACATGAATTCTAACACTTAGAATTTCAACGGAAATTATTTGGAAAAGATTAAGTTAATATATTAAATTCTACGTGAGAATTTAATCAAGTTATCTCATCATGTGAGATCCTTATGCGAGGGGTTTGGGTTCGGGTTTTGGTTTAAGCTGATTTGAATTTATTGGACTGAATCTACATAGATCATGGCCCTAGCCCAAATTAAATTTGTCTAGTCCTGAATCTATTTAAATCCAAATCAAGTCTAATTTCAAATTAATATTTGAAATTGATTAGTCCTTCTAATAGACTTAAACCAAATTGAATCTTATTCACTTGTACTTAACCCAATTGAGATAATTTAATCAATCAAATTGATTAATTAAATCATATACGATTCTCAATCGTTGATCAACAAATAGATCATCCTAGGAAACTTCTATGCATGTGACTCTCTAGGTTTGAACCTAAGCCGGTAGCATAGGAACAACTTTCTATACTAATCGATGTGCCCATCTAGCAATGGAACCTGATGTCCGGATAGGTCGAAGAGTTACCGAGCAAACTCCAAGAACCCTAAGAAATAGTTACTGTATAATTCATCCTCTTGACCATAAATGCTAAGGATGGCTTATGAGCCTGTCAACTCTAAACAATAAATCCATAAAGTGATTTCAACTTTAGTGATCATGTGACCTTCACATAAAGTGCCTTGGCCAAGGTCTTGCTAAATTGAAACACAAGCATTTCTCTTTTTAACGGGATAGGTCAAATTCTATCTTAATCCATAACTGACTATCACAAGTACTTGACTGCACCCAGTAACCTTTCATAGCTGGATTAGAAATCCAGGTGGTCCGGCACCTAAGTACAATGAATGGCTTGCAAGTTACCGATTGTGATCTTCAGGTCTAAAGGATACTTATACCCATATCTTCTCGGATTAACTTTTGACAGCAGAGTATCCGGAAATAAGTCATGTTCGGTGAAATGCATTCCTACACTTTCACCTGTATGTCATACCAGTGTCTCTACACTTCTTGGTTAAGAGGACAACCAACAAATATGATATACAACGTCCTATAATTGATAGTACTATGGACCTATCATAGTATATCATTTGGTCGTGAACTCTTTTAAGGATCTTCAAAGATAAATCCTCTTTTATCATGAAGGAAGATCCTGAGGGTTTCATTACTATTAGGAGTTTTAAGAAGATGTTCTTGTAATGAATAAACTGCCAAATAACTTTTATTAATATATCAATTTATATGTAATTTACATTAGCATAATCATCGAATGATTGGCTTTAGGATACAATTCCCAACAATAAGAACTTGATAGGTGATTTTAAGAAAGGCATCGTTATTGGCTACCATCTACCAAGTTTGGCCTTCAACCTGAGCAAAAGCCAAGGTGACCGGCTTTATGATATCCCAAGCGGGGCAGCATATATCTACACTTTGCATATGATATTCATGCATCCAGAAAAAGCAAATCCTGCACCTAATGCCATCCGCCAAAGCATGGGAGGCCTTTAAGGGGGAATAAATAAGTTAGATTCAAAATCCACATGGTACTTTATGATTGAGTCTTTCTACTCTTACCCTTGCACTTAGAAGGAAGATGAATATAGATTGGATTGGATCGATTCGAAGTTAAAACTTAGGACCAATCTAATAAAAATGAATTTCAGAATTTTGAATGCAAAACTAAAGCGATGCTATCCTAAAACCAATATAGAACCGACCAATCGAATCACATCAACTATAGATCAATTCTGAGATTTTTTTTATAGTAGCTTGAATTTTATTTGATTTTTCTCTTTTTCTTTAGATGAACATTTGATGATATATATAGTATGTCCAATAAACCACATCAAAAGTTAATAAAACCAATCAAAATAACTTGATTTAAGCAACCTTCTGGTTTCATAATCATTAAAAACTATAAGAGAGAAGATAAATATTTAAAATATATTTGTTGACTAATCTAATACTATATATCTTTGACAGAGATGATAAATGACCTTAGTTATTCTAACATTCCTAAATCCAAGTTATAAAGTTCTGGAACTAAAACCAACTCTATGAGTACCCATAATCAAACCAACTTGACTCCATTAAATTGGGTTGGCATTGGTTCTTAAATTATCTTTAACTTATTGCTCATCCATGCTTAGAAGATGCCCATATCCATGGTAACATGTAAGATTCCTCCTGTTTTCAAACCCTAAGGTAGTGTTTGAGATAGAGAATAAGAGGGGATATCTCTTTTGGGAATAAGAGGGGATATCCATGGTTAACCATGGGTTATCCCCTAAATTTATTTCCTAAAAAATGCAGGAATAGCTTGTTATCCCTCCAAATAAGAGTAAAAAAAAGTTATCCTATGGATTTACCTTTTTGCATTTGATATAATCAATGGACTAGCCAAGGGATATCCCTAGGGATAGTCAGAGGATAAACACTATCCCGTACACTTATCCATGGATAATATTTTTTCTATCAAACACTACCTAAACGTGGTGATGATTACTTTGAGACTAAACATCAACATCATGCCGTAGGCCCATAAGCCCATGAAGCTGGAGCCCGAAGCTTATGGTTATCGATGTTGGGTTTGGGCTCCCTTCCTATATGGAAAAAAGGCTCAAATGTGTAAGCCCACTTTGTGTCACACTTGTCTAAGTGGTGAGTCTGATTTGGTAAGAATCCCTAATCAGTGGCGAGTCTGATTAGGTAGAATCTAACTTGGTTAGAATCCCTAATCAGTGGTGAGTCTATTAGGGTGATATTAGGGTTAATTTTTAAAAAGAGAGAAGAGAGCCGCCATTCGAGAGAGAAGAGAAGAAGAAGCCCTTCCCACACATACTCAGAGCAGCCACCGTAAAATCACTACCACAGATTCGTTCACCGTTGGATCGGGCTAAAATTTTGACAGCAGGTTCGGGACATCTGGTTCTTCATTCTGAACGGTTCGATCGGTGAAAAAAGGTTTAAGGTATGAGAAACTTAGGTCGGATAGTAGCTTTATTTTGGATTTGTTAAACTTCTTGATTCTCTACTGTAAGCTTCTTAGCTTTATTGTTTGGTTGGCTGTGAGCATTCATTTGTGTTCTTGTTTGAGACTCTCTTGTACCCTTATTTGATCATAGTGGAGCTATTTCTTTGGTCTGAACGACCCGTGGTTTTTCCCTTGCTTTGAGGGGTTTTTCAAAAAATCTTGGTGTCTCTTGTGTGTTTGTGATATTCAATTGCTGCCACAAATTTTGTTATTGCTCCTCACAGATTCTTGCAAGTTGGGGGAACATATCTCCGCTGCATATTATAATTTGTTACTACTGTGTTGTTGTTTCCCCATCAGAGTGGTATCAGAGCTCTTTGGTTTGGGGCTATTTGACTTGCTTGAATAATGGAGGCAAATACAAATAAGATAGTTTGTTTGAATGGCACTAATTATCATTTGTGGAAGGGCAAAATGAAGGATTTGCTATTTGTGAAGAATTTGCATCTTCCTGTGTTTGCTACTAAGAAGTCGGATTCCAAGTTTGATGAGGAATGAGAATTTGAACATCAGCAGGTTTATGGTTTTATTCGGCAGTATGTAGAAGATAATGTTTATAATCACATTGCTAATGAGACACATGCTAGAGCCTTGTGGGACAAGATTGAATCATTGTATGCTTTTAAATCAGGAAATAATAAATTATATTTGTTGAATTCTCTGATGAATTTGAGGTACAAGGAGGGGACTTCTATTTTAAATCACTTGAATGAATTTCAAGGGCTCCTAAATCAATTGTCGGGAATGAGTATCAAGTTTAATGATGAAGTGTTGGGACTATGGCTACTGAATACTCTACTAGAGTCTTGGAAGACATTTCGGGTTTCAATTACAAACTCAGCCCCTAATGGTATTGTTACTTTG
Source organism: Calamus simplicifolius (assembly GCA_900491605.1). NCBI lineage: Eukaryota > Viridiplantae > Streptophyta > Magnoliopsida > Arecales > Arecaceae > Calamus > Calamus simplicifolius. The sequence goes on from UESW01003849.1 coordinate 58,668, forward strand.
CAAATGGCAAAGGGTGGTGCTCTTAATGAGGAGATGAGAAGGAAGGCATAGGGTACTTCATCTCAGTCCGAGTGCTTGTCACTGAAAATAGGGGGAGAAGTCAGAGAAAAGAACCAAAGGGTGGTAAAGAGAAGAGCAGAACAAGTTCAAGTCAAGATACAAGAATATGGAGTGCCATTATTGTCACAAAACATGACATATACAGAAGAATTGTTTTTGAGGAAAAGGAAGAACAAAAGCAAGAAGGGTAAGCAAAAAGAAAAGGATCGTGATGATGATGATGATCGCGTTACCTTTGCTACCGGTGATGATCTTATTATTCTCCGTGACCATGAGTCAGTTAATCTTGTATCAGATGAGAGCATGTGGATAATTGATAGTGGCGCTACACTGCATGTTACACCAAGAAAGGAGTTCTTCACGTCTTACACTTCTGGTGACTTTGGAGTGTTAAAGATGGGTAATGATGGTGTGTCTAAGGTGATTGGTGTTGGTGATGTTTGCCTGCAAACCAATATGGGAATGTAGCTGCTGCTTCGAGAAGTCAAACATGCTCCGGATGTGCGCTTTAATTTGATTTCTGTGCAGATGCTTGATGATGGTGGTTATGATAATCACTTTGGTTCTAGAAAGTGAAAACCCACCAAAGGTAACTTGGTTATGGCTAGAGGGGAGAAAATTTCTAAACTGTATTGGACAAAAGCTTTGGTTGCTAAAGACAGTGTGAATATCGTGGATATAGAGGCATCTTTGTGGCACCGAAGGCTTAGTCATATCAGTGAAAAAGGGCTGAACTGCTTAGCTAAAAAGGATGTGCTTCTAGGATTAAAGAGTGCAAAGTTGGAGAAGTGTTCTCATTGCATGGCTGGTAAACAAAGCAGAGTATCGTTTAAGAAGCATCCTCCCTCAAGAAAGTCAGAGTTGCTTGAATTGGTGCATTCTGATGTTTGTGGTCCAGTGAAGGTAAAATCCTTTAGTGGTGCACTTTATTTTGTTACCTTTATTGATGATTGTTCCAGAAAACTATGGGTCTATGCATTGAAGACAAAAGATCAGGTGTTGGAGAAGTTCAAATAGTTTTAGGCTTTAGTTGAGAGGCATTCAGAGAAGAACCTGAAATGTATTCGTACTGACAATGGTGGTGAGTATTCTGGATCCTTTGATGTCTATTGCAAGCAGCAGGGTATTGCACATGAAAAGACTCCTCCTAAAACTCCTCAGCTGAATGGTTTAGTAGAAAGGATGAATAGGACATTGATTAAGAGAGTGAGGTGTATGCTCTCTGAAGCAAAATTGCCCAAACACTTTTAGGGTGAGGCACTGTACACGGTAGTGCATGTTATTATCTTAGTCCTACAATTGCTTTGGATAGTGAGGTGCCAGATAAAATTTGGTTTGGCAAGAATATCAGATATGATTATTTGCGAGTCTTCGGTTGCAAGGCATTTGTGCATGTTCCAAAAGATGAGAGATCCAAGTTGGATGCTAAGACGAGACAGTGCATCTTTATAGGTTATGGTCAAGATGAATTTGGTTATAGGTTTTATGATCCTATTGAGAAAAAGCTTATTAGAAGTCGTGATGTGGAGTTCATGGAAGATTAAACCATTGAAGACATTGATAAGGTGGAGAAGACTACACCCGAAAAAGGTAATAAGTTGATTGATGTTGATCCATTTCGGTTGCCTGTTCACAATCTGGATAATGCTAAGAGTAGTGTTCAACAAGATGAGCAACATGATTATGTTGATGATCAACAGCTTGGAGATGAGTTAGATGTTCCAACTAATGATGTTGAAGAGGAATATGAGATGTCACAAGATGATAATTTTAGTTATGCTCCTGAACCACCTCAAAGTCAACTCAGGAGGTCTAACAGGCAGAGACAACCATCTACAAGGTATTTGTCTGATGAGTATGTGACCTTGACTGATGGGGAAGAACCTGAGTGTTTTGAAGAGGCCATTGAGAGTGAAGAAAAACAAAAGTGGTTGGATGCAATGCGAGATGAGAATCAATCTTTGCATGACAATCACACTTATGATTTGGTGAAGTTGCCTAAAGGCAAGAGGGCCTTGGAAAATAGGTGGATTTACAGGTGAAACATGATAGTAATGCTGCATCTCCAAGGTATAAAGCCAGATTAGTGGTAAAAGGCTTCAGACAGAGGAAGGGTATTGATTTTAATGAGATTTTTTCACCTGTGGTGAAGATGTCTTCTATTAGAACTGTGTTGAGTTTGGCTGCTACTCTTGATTTGGAGGTAGAACAAATGGATGTAAAAACTGCTTTCCTTCATGGTGATTTGGAGGAAGAGATTTACATGAAGCAACCTGATGGATTTCAAGTTGAAGGCAAGGAAGACTATGTGTGTAGGCTAAGAAAGAGCCTATACGGTTTAAAGCAGGCTTCGAGGCAATAGTATAAGAAGTTTGAGTCTGTCATATGTGAATAAGGCTACAAGAAGACTACTTCTGATCATTGTGTCTTTGTTAAAAAGTTTTCTAATGATGACTTCATTATCCTATTATTGTATGTTGATGACATGCTTATTGTTGGAAAAAATATTTTTAGGATTGATAGGTTAAAGAAGCAGTTGGGTAAGTCATTTGCAATGAAGGACATGGGAGCTGCTAAGCAGATTCTTGGTATAAGAATCATGCGTGATAGAATGGAGAAGAAACTTTGGCTGTCACAGGAATACTATATTGAAATGGTACTGCAAAGATTCCAGATGAAAAATGCTAAGGCTATAAGCACTCCTCTTGCTACTCATTTTAAGCTGAGTGCTAAACAAAGTCCTTCAAATGAAGTTGAGAAATTAGACATGGAACATGTTCCTTATGCTTTTGCTGTGGATAGTTTGATGTATGCAATGGTGTGCACAAGACCTGACATAGCACATGCTGTTGGTACTGTCAGTAGATTTCTGTCAAACCCAGGTAGAGAGCATTGGAATGTAGTGAAATGGATTTTAAGGTATCTTCGTGGTATAACTGGTATGAGACTTTGTTTTGGAGGTGATGAGCCCACATTGGTGGGGTACTCAGACTCAGATATGGCTGGAGAAATTGATTCCAGAAAGTCCACTTGGGGCTATATGATTAAATTTGCAGGGGAGCTGTGGCTTGGCAGTCTAAGTTGCAGAGGTGTGTAGCATTGTCAACTACAGAGGTAGAGTTCATTGCCATTACTGAAGCATGTAAGGAGTTGCTATGGGTGAAGAAATTCTTACAGGAGCTAGGCTTTGTTCAGAACCAATATCTGTTGTTTGTTGACAATCAAAGTGCTATCCATCTTGGTAAGAATCCAACTTTCCATTCAAGGTCCAAACATATTGATTTGAGGTATCATTGGATACGTGATGTTTTGGATGCTAAGCTGTTGGAGTTGGCTAAATTCATACCGATAATAATGGTGATGATGACTAAAGCATTACCAAGAGAGAAGTTTGAAACTTGTTGTGTGATCGCCAGTTTGGCGGTTATCTCCACATAGTTGTGAGGGGAAGATATGTTAGGTTTGGGCTCCCTTCCTATGTGGAGAAAAGGCCCAAATGTGTAAGCCCACTTTGTGTCACACTTGTCTAAGTGGTGAGTCTAATTTGGTAAGAATCCCTAATCAGTGGTGAGTCTAATTAGGTAAGAGTCCATCTTGGTAAGAATCCCTAATCAGTGGTGAGTCTGATTAGGTAGAATCCAACTTGGTAAGAATTCCTAATCAGTGGTGAGTCTATTAGGGTGATATTATGGTTAATTTTGAAAAAGAGAGAAGAGAGCCGCCATTCGAGAGAGAAGAGGAGAAGAAGCCCTTCCCGCACATACTCAGAGCAGCCACCGTAAAATCGCTACTGTAGATTTTTTCACCGTTAGATCGGGCTGAAATTTTGACAACAGGTTCGGGACATCTGGTTCTTCATTCTGAACGGTTGGATCGGTGAAAAAAGGTATGAGGTGCGAGAAACTTAGATCGGACAGTAGCTCTATTTTTGGGTTTGTTAAACTTCTTGGTTCTCTATTGTAAGCTTCTTAGCTTTATTGTTTGGTTGGCTGTGAGCACTCATTTATGTTCTTGTTTGAGACTCTCTTGTACCCTTATTTAATCATAGTGAAGTTATTTCTTTGGTCTGGACGACCCGTGGTTTTTACTCTTGCTTTGAGGGGTTTTCCAAAAATCTTGGTGTCTCTTGTGTGTTTGTGATATTCAATTGCTGCCACAAATTTTGTTATTGCTCCTCACGGATTCTTGCAAGTTGGGGGAACATATCTCCGCTGCATATTGTGATTTGTTACTACTGTGCTGTTGTTTCCCCATCAATCGAATGGGGAAAACGATGAATAAACTTGTTCAAGGGACTGAATCGACTCTTCGGGCCCCTTTGGATGTTTACTACTGTGTTGTTGTTTTCCCATCAATCGAATGGGGAAAACGATGAATAAACTTGTTGAAGGGACTGAATCGACTCTTCGGGCCCCTTTGGATATTTGATTAACTTATCCCACGATAGACGTAAACAAGAGGGGGTTTGAAAGAAACGGCTTCTTTGGAAAAAAAAAATCAACTGATTGTGAGAGGATGCTAAAGAACCCAGATTAAATCGATAGACAAAACATTCCAATAGAATGGCGATTTTTCTTATCGAGTTAACTCCTCTTATCAAACATTTCCCATTATTCATACAGCAGTCAACATATGTTGATATAATTACTGAAGTTGGATGGGAGAAGTTGAGTCTCCTAATCAGTCATCTCTGTGTCGCAGATCACCATGATTGGATGAGTCTTATGTGGTATCAAATAATTCTTTGTCCATGAAATTATGGTCATCATGCAATGCAAGCAAGATCTCTGAGGATTCAAACTCATTAACACTATCTATCTTCACATGTTGCACCAAACTTAGATGTAGAACAGAGGGAATCATGGAGGGAATGGAGTGGTTGTGGGTAGCAGTGCTCCTTGACTTAATAAGAGTACCTTTTAGAAGCTCAAAATTAGTTATGGACTTCATTGATCTATATCAAATAAAAGATAAAAGATAAGAGGGAGTGAAAACTAATGATGGGTTAGTGCTTCTGCACGCATAGCAAAGATGACCAAAGGGTGAGTTGATTTGGCTTCTTCCTTCAATAGTATGTTAATGCTGTTACTTTTTCTTTCTTTCTTTCTTTTTTTTTTTCCTGAGCAAATGATGCCTTTTCTTTTTCATTAGGCAAATTTTTATTTTCATAGAGGCATGATTTCTGAACTAGGATTGTTGCTTGATTTAGTCACGCTTACTGCAAAGTTATGGCTTTAAATTATGATAATAGTTTATTCAAATTTCCTTCTTACAATTGCAGAAAATTGGACATATAAAGATTAATTCCTTTTCATGCTGGATAAATCACTGATTAAGCCATTGAATTGCAGAACAGACAATGCCAAGTTTTTTTAGACTATCAACATAGTAATTTTATGGCAGATTCTTTCCTGTTGACGCAAGGAGAGAATTCAGTTCTCCTATTTGCAATAAAAAAAAAAAACAAGGGAAAAGATAATGGATCATTGACTCTGAACAACTTTATCAATTAGATCAGTCGACATGCATGCTGTAACAACATTTGTCATCAGTTTCCAGGCTTGAATTTGGTGGATGAGATCTCGTTTGTGCCCGACATAAATTGCATCGAGTCCCCTGATAAAATCATTGACATCATGAGTTTAGAAAAATAAAGAAAGAAAACCCCCGGCTCATGCGCCTGTACCAGGACATCTGAAAAGATTCCAACTGCATGGCTGGTCTAGTTCAGGCCCTCAAAATTGGCACTGAGAAATGGCTTAAAGCTTAGGAAACTCGATTATTAATATTTCTTTTGGTCGGGGTTTAGAGTAAAATGTTGATCACCGAAACTTAATTTTACATAGAACTCCCTCCACAATACTAGATTTATAGATAAATCTCAAGCTTGAAGTCTGAACTTTGAACCAGCTTCAACCAAGATTTATTAGAGTATTGTTGGAGAAAATGCCAATAAATGAAATTTTGTTCTCATTTTTTAGTCCTAACTAACGGTCAAGTCGTTGAACTATGATACTCAATGATCTTCATTTTCAGAGACAAACCCCTCATTTTCCTTTTGTTTGTTTTTTAACAAAAAGACAATAGAAAAATTGAACTAATTCCAACAGGGCAAATGCCTGCAATAGTTTAACTTAAAACCTGACGCAAATAATTTGGCTTATATAACCACCACTTGGGGCAAGAAAATGTCAAGGTGATGGGACTGGCTTATGGCACCAACTTTGAACCAGTCCTGGCAGTCTACGTCACTAGACTGTCAAATAGTAGATAAGAACTTCTACTTTAAAACGCCATACATACAAAAAATTTTAGATTCTCGTGAAGCTTGAATTGTCTTCTCCGCCATAGTCTTCCTTATTGGTGTAAGGTAGAATTCGGGCTTCAAGTTTTTGTTAACCCATCTGTAATCATGGTAAGACTTTATCATTTTTCATCATTTCATAAATAACATTTTTTTAATGTTTATTAGCTTTTATATATTTGAATCGATTTTGATGTTATTTATAATATTTTAAATCTATATATTGATTCAATTAATTCATTAGCAAGTCAAAAATAACGTAACTTACAAATAAAATTGAGTTGCAAACATTGTATATATATTTTTCATTATAAAACTATTTTAAAGGCACTACAACTATTATCATGATAATTTTTTTTAAAACTATTTACATGTACAGTTGAATTCCATAAAGACCTCATAACTCCATCTCCCATTCAATTACAGCTATACGATCACGAGTCACCAGCTTCAGCTTACCACCAAAAAAAAAAAAAAAAAACAGTAATAAATTTTGGCACACTAAGGTTCAATGAGACAGAGTGCCGAAAAGATAAAAGAAAAGTTCGTTGTGAGTCAGTTTACAGAGTATACATACAAACTATATATATATATATATATACATAACAGTGATCATTAATTACTGGTCGTCAGGCATGCACAGCGGTATAATCATGGGGGAGTGCTGCAAGGTAAGGAGCAATGGTAGATATGGCAACAGAGACTCCTAACAGTATCACCACAAGGGCAGTGAAGTTAACCAAGAGGGCTTCTGAACTACGCTTGGCGAGCCCTGACTGCAGTTGGAATGTGAGCTTCTCTAGAAAGCCTAATTCAGCAGTTGCTATGGCCATTACATAGACGCAGAGACCGAACAACATATGCCATGGAACAACAACTCGTTTGAGGGACACGGCAGCACCCGGATAGAAGAAGGTGAGGAAGCCAGAAATCCACTGTAAAAACAGAGAGTCAGACATGAGAGTTGTAATCCATGCAAAAGAAAGCAAACCAGTAATGTAATACTCTAAAATTAATATCATATAGAAAAAAACATATGTTATGCACTTATAACTTAAGTTTATCTTAACTTTTATTTAAGTTTTTAGGCCACTTAATTTCAATGAATCAAATAGACCAACAGGTAGGTCTTGAAACCTTGCAAATAAAAATGTAGTCACGATAATTTAGTAATATTTTTTATTATGCGTGGTGACATCTTTCCCTTTCCTTAAGGAAGGGGAAGGGTATGTAACCATTATTGCAACTAGATTCTTGAAGTACTTAAAACTTTCATTAAGGTTTTTGTCAGGCAATTAGCAAGATTGCTGTTACTATATTAATATACCTGAATGCCATAAAGAGATATTGTACCAAGCCCCACCCATGAATGCAAGCTGTAGAGGTTGGCGATTCCACTTTCATTGTGAAACTTGAAGGTAGCATAGATTCCCACAGCACCAAGCACAAGAGCAATTGCTTGAAGAATCATGTGGATCCGTTTCTTGACTTCTTTCCTCCAAGGAAGAGTTCTATAGCTCAATATTGCTGCAATCCAATTTCAAAACTTCAAAATTAGCAGGTAAATTCATATGAACCATATGTGAATAGTATATTAGTGCTGAGTTTTTTCAATATTGGGCATGCTCGCCTTCACTTCCAAGGATGATGAATCCAATCACCATGAGAACTGGATGAATCTGCAGAAATAATTAAATAAACATCAAAAAAATTTCAGCTATAGTGCTTGGCTATCAATACGTTTTATTCGCTTAGAGACCAATCAGGCGTTGGCAATTAAATATATGAACCATATGTGGACCTCGCCGGACGAAGGATGGTACCAAACCATCATCACAGAGGCAGAGGCCCCTGTTTCATGTTTCTACTTAAATATCGTAGATAATTACATCAAAAGCATATAAATTTATTTAGATTTTTCAAACGAGTCTTCTTACCTTTTTTTTTTCTTTCAATAAAGTACCTATAAGAATTTTTTAATCAAATATAATTTTGATTGCCATCAAAAACAATCAGATAAACTATTCTAAGAAAATTTTTTTTATATTGATATTTTGTCAAGTACAAGTTATAGTTGATAGTTGTAAAAAAAAAACACTTTATTAAAAAAAATTATGAGTTAACATGCTCAACTGAAAAAAAAATAATAATTCAAATAAATTCCTATTTTCTGGTATAATTATCTTCTTAAATATTCTCTATTTTTTCTGAAAAGAAAGAAAAAAAAAAAAAAAACTTCTTGAGTTTCACGTTTTGGTCGAGAAACTTACAGGCTACATACATGAAAAATGAATTGGTTCCTTTTTATAAAGTTTGACTCGTATGAAATCATGTGTCGTGATTACCTGTCAGACATAGAGTCTCAGTAAAATTTTGCACACCATCACGTATCTAGTAGAACAGAAAATAAAGAAGGGATATAATTTTCTTCCTTCATAGAAATATTGTTTAAAAAACTATATTAATTAGATAAAATAAAGACTACAAAATCCTTGTCAACCAACGAGTCTAGAAGATCCCATGTAATAATAAAATGGAGAAATAAATAACACCACGCTCTCATCTAACAAATTAAATAACAAAAACAGCACCCAAAATCCAAAAAGGGAAGAAGGAAGGACATGATCATACATTAAAGATGAGAAATTTGTTGCTGGACTCGAAGGCGAGGCCACCTCGGAAGTGGATGCACCAGACCAGAACCAGCGCCGCTGCCGCCACGGCAAGTGCATGCGAGACGTACGTCAACGCCTCAGCCCGCGCTACTACCGAGCCTCCCATCTCTAACTCCCTTCCCTTCTTTCCCTCTTCTCCAAGGCTGTACGTAATATTTAAAGTAAGAAGAAAGTCTGCCTGAAGTGGCAGGAGCTCGTCCGCTCGTGCGGCTGCGGCGGGCTCGAGCGCGACGAGTGGCACGGGTAGCCACGAGTCTCGCAGACACGCGGCGGATTGTAGACCACAACCATGTTTCTCTTTTGAATAAAGCTGAGAACATTTATTTTGGATTGGATCGTTTGGGTATTGGAAAGGGACGGCATTCGACCCGCTTTAATTGCACTTGGATGAGAGCAGTACGTAGATTCTCGAAGATGAGGGAGAGATTATGTCAGTTTGGTTTCTCTAAAACTGACCACACTCCAGAGCTTCTACGAAAGGCACCGTGTGGCCATCTTCTCTTCTCTCTCTTCTTTCATTTGTCACTGTTGAAGCACCAACGATATTATCGGAGACCACGGGAACAAGCTCTGTTTTAGCCGGTCGATCGGCCCTGCTCTGCAGAGCTCTGCGGTCGATGCCCAGCTACAGATGCCGCCGGACCACGGTCGGAAGGAACCTCGGCCAGCGATTAATTCAACCCTGGCCGCCGCCGCAAATCCTCCGGTCACCCTACCTTGCTGTCATCCCCAGGCCTTAGGCGAAGATGAAACAGAAGCACGGCATCGATCACCTTAATGGAAACATTTGACGTAGTTTAATTGGATAAAGCCTTTCAGACCGGCTTGGGCCCAGGGACCTCATTTGGTTTGGGTCCTGATCCGATTCTAATCCACTAATTTATCTAGATTAAGGGCCTATTTAGTAATAATGGCTAATGATAGGGTTAGTAGTCACCATACGAAAGCAGCGATAGCCCTAAGCGGCCCCTGTGCCCTAGGCAGCCCTAGTGCTCTAGGCGGCCCCTGGGCCTTAGGTGGCCCCTGAGCCCTAGGCGGCCCCTGAGCCTTAGGCACCCTTGTGCCCTAGGCGGCCCCTGAACCTTAGACGGCCCATGGGCCTTAGGTGGCCCCTGTGCCCTAGGCGGCCCCTGAGACTCTAGGCGGCCCCAGTGCCCTAGGCGGCCCTGAGCCCTAGGCAGCCCCAGTGCCTTAGGTGGCCCCTGAGCCCTAGGCGGGGTCCCTGTGCCCTAGGCGGCCCCTGAGACTCTAGGCGGCCCCAGTGCCCTAGGCGGCCCTAGTGCCCTAGGTGGCCCCAGTGCCTTAGGCGGCCCCTGAGCCTTAGGTGGCCCTCGAGCCTTAGGCGGCCCCTAAGCCCTAGGTGGCCTCTATGCCCTAAGCGGTCCTTGAGACTCTAGGCGGCCCCGATGCCTTAGGCGGCCCCTAAGCCTTAGGCGACCCCCGAGCCTTAAGCTGCTGCCCCTGAGCCTTAGGCGGCCCCTGAGCCCTAGGCGGCCCCTAAGCCTTAGGCGGCCCCTGGGCTTAGGTGGCCCCTCCCGGTCTTACATCTAGAGCTCTCTAGCTGCTCTCATATTAGAAGCACCTATTACGACAAGCTGTCATGTCTGGATGTGGCTCAAAAATCATCGACATCATGACGCTTTAATGGCTCATGTAAGACAAACTCTGGAAAGTCGTCGTTCATCGAAAGACTCATATAAAGGAGGTACTAATTACCTACTTTAGAGCCAGATAACTTTCCACGAATTCTGACATTCTCTCGGAAAGATCAAAATCCATCATGAAGATCCCATGCTTCTTGAGCAAGCAAGCTCCTTGAGCAAACTCCTAAAAAATCCCGAGGGTAACTTATCAAGAACGACCACGTGGCGAGAAAGAAAAAGAAGAAAAATGGCTCACCGGAAAGAAAGGGGAGAGATATAAGGTGAATAAGGGGACTATTCAAACACACCTTCTTTTCAACAAAGAAGAGATAACAAAACATCCCGACCTTTCTTCTTCAATTCGAGCTCCAGAAGCTCACGACTGTGTTCTTGGCCATCAATACTTGGAGCTTGTGAAGTCTACTTGGTGATCAGGAACCAACAGATTGGCGCGCCAGGTAGGGAGCGAACCTTCGAGCATGGATATGAGATCTCTGAGGGAGAATCCCTTCGATCAGTCCGGGGGGCACCTCTCACCCTCCGATTGTATTGGGAAACCTCTTTACCCAACCGAACCGACAAGGGACAGCCCCCTATTCCTTCTCCACCATTATCAGTGCCAGCTACTCCCCAAGACCAGTTGACCATCCTTACACAGCAGGTTCAAGCTCTTGTCGGAATGGTTCAGCAGCTACAGGAGCAGCATTCCGGAGGAGTCAGGCAACAGCCCGAATCGCCACCACCTCTCAGATCGGCTACTCCTGTTAGCCGGCAGTCTACCTGAGGGAGGTCCCCTACAATGAGGCCTCTTTACCCTTATGCCTTGGCCGGACCTCGTTCTCAAGGCTCCCAAGGTGGCTCGCATTCTCTTACTCGCTCCTTGGGTAGCCCTCCTGTCAGGCGGCGGCGGGGGAAGGAGCATCGCCGGTGGTGCCATCGATCCTTCTCACATTCCCCTGAACCAGCCGGGAGAAATATGACTGACCAGATGGAGAGGCACCTCGGCGAACAGGACCAGAGGTTGGAGGAGTTTAGCCAAAGACTCAATAATCAGCCGGGGTCAGATTATGACGCCCGCCCTCCTCTCACTCGGCGGGTTATGGAGGAACACATTCCAAAGAGGTTCTGCTTCCCTCAATTAGACCCCTATGATGGCACTACTGATCCCTTGGATCATCTGGAAAGCTACAAGGCTATTATGCAGGTCCAGGGAGCAACTGATGCCCTCTTGTGTATCGCCTTCCCGGCCACTCTCCGATAGGCTGCCCGTGCTTGGTATTCTCGCCTACCTCTGCGCAGTATTGATTCCTTCCGGCAATTGAAGAGATCCTTCTTGACCCATTTTGACGCCTGTCGGAAGATTCCCCGGGTGGCGGACAGTTTGTTTTCTGTGCAGCAAAAGGAAGGAGAGTCCTTAAAAGACTTTGTGACTCAGTTCAAGGTGGCAGCCCTGGAGGTCTATCACCTTGATGATGCTGTAGCTACTCTGGCTCTGAAGCGAGGGCTTCGTCCCTCCCGCTTCACTTATTCTCTAGACAAGAGACCTCCCAGTTCTTATGCTGATCTCCTAAGTCATGCGCAGAAATACATCCGTGCCGACGAAGCTGATTCATCTCGGAGGGGTGCCGAAGGGAGGACTGGTAAAAGGCCGACCCGCCCGGAGTTAAGCGGGCCTCCTCCTAAGAAGTCCGAACCTTCGGGCCGGCCGACTGACCGCCGTACAAGCCTTGCCCCCAGGGAAGACCATCTTACACCCCTCCTCGCGCTTCGAGCTCATATCCTCATGGAAATTGAAAACGAGCCTTATCTACGGCGTCCTCCTCCGTTGAAGAAAGGCGCCATGCGTGATAAAAGCCGCTACTGCCGCTTTCATAGAGATTACGGTCACGATACTGAGGAGTGTCGTAATCTGAAACAGGCCATTGAAGAGCTCATTCAGAGGGGATATCTTGGGTAGTACATTCAGAAGAAGGAAACTCCACTTGTTCCGGCCTTGATGAGACCCCCTCCTGTTCATGCCAACATTGACAACACCCCAACGGAGCGGATGGTGGGCATGATTACTCACGAGGGGGCATCATCCTCTAAGAGGCCAAGAGGGGAGGGGGAGTTAGAAAATGTAATCCCTTTTAAGGGAGATATAGCGGGGGGTAATGTTGTAAAAGATGATAGCGTCGTCGTTTCTATGACGATCACTAAGCACCATGTAAGGAGGATTCTAATTGATAGTGGAAGCTCTGCCAACGTGCTTACCTATGATGCATTTCTTCGAATGGATTTGTCTCCTGACTCTTTTCGACCTGTGCCTGCTCCTTTAGTCGGCTTCACAGGGGACTCCATATGGGTGGAGGGCGAGATTACCCTGCCTGTGATGGCGGGATCGCCGCCGCGCCAGAGCACGGTCATGATGGATTTCCTGGTGTCCAGGTTCCCTTGATGGATAATGCCATTCTTGGACGGCCTGGATTGAACACACTGGACGCAGTAATATCCACTAAGCGTCTACTAGTGCAATTCCCTACTAACCAGGGAATTGGCGAAATGTATGGAGAGATGGATTCGGTGAGGCCTTGTTATCATCTGGCTCCCAACCCTCAGGCGGCGGTAATTGCCCCAGTCACCGAATCATTCGACCTCAGGGAGACTGAGCAGAGAGGAGAGCCGGCAGAGCGTCTAATATCTTACCCTCTGGAAGATGGTTCAACAAAGATCGTGCAAGTCGGCGAACTCCTTCCCCCTGAATCCCGGAGCCAAATCCTCGCCTTTTTGCGGGCAAATGCGGATATCTTCGCTTGGAAGGTAACGGATATGGTCGGTATCCCTCCAGAGGTGATTCCCATGGGCTTAACATCAACCCAGGATGTCGGCCAATCCGCCAGAAGAAAAGGAGTTTCGCTCCTGAGCGGCAGAAAGCCATAGATGAGGAGGTGGATAAATTGCTTATGGCCAATCATATTCGATAAGCAAAATACCTTGACTGACTAGCTAATGTGGTCATGGTCCGGAAGGCCAGCAGAGGGTGGAGAATCTGCATCGACTATACTGACCTTAACAAGGCCTATCCCAAGGACAGCTTCCCGTTGCCACGGATCGACCAGCTGGTGGATTCTACCTCTGGCTATGAACTTCTTAGCTTCATGGATGCTTTCTCAGGATACAACCAAATAAAAATGAATCCCCAGATGAAGAGCATACTTCTTTTATCACTAAGAAGGGCATTTATTGTTACAAAGTAATGCCCTTCGGATTAAAGAATGCGGGAGCTACCTATCAAAGACTAATGAATAAGGTTTTCAAGGATCAGCTCGGCCGCAACATGGAGGTGTATGTAGATGACATGCTGACGAAGAGCACTTGTGCTATCGACCATGTTGCTGACCTACAAGAAACGTTCCACAACCCGACTTCATTGAATAAAGCTCAACCCGCGCAAGTGTGCATTTGGGGTTACCGCCGAAAAATTCTTGGGTTTCCTAGTTGTTGGGCCTGGTGTGGTGCTATCAAGGCCCAGGTGGGCTAACTTGTATTGGGCTGGGTTTGAGTCCAAGGGTTGAGATTAAATCAAGTCACGGGTGTACACGGGCTTGGGGATTAGTTTAATCTCATTGGGTTTAGTCCATGGGAGTTTTTTGTTGAGTCTGGGCCTGGCCCACTTCGTGGATGTATTTAAACCCTAGTCTCTAGGGTTTGGATGGAATAGAGAACAGATTCTTTTCTCCCAAAAATTCCTTCTCTCATCAGGGCGGCAGCCCTTTCTTTCCCCTCCTATCTTTCCTCTCTTCCTCCTTTTCTCAAGAACGTTAAAGGAAGCCTAACCAGCGTTCGTTCTAAGGAAATTCGTGAGTCAGGGAAATCGTTCTCCAAGGAAGCCGTGAAGCGGGCGTTCTCCACGGAAAGGTATGAGGGGAATTAATTCCGAAGAGTCAAAGCGTTGGTCAACACAAAGGAGAGGGGAGGTTAGCCAAGAATCAAGCGGCTCAGGATCCTTGAACGTGACTTGATAGAAAACGTGAGTTCTACCAGGAGAATTAGAGACAAAACCTAACAAGTGGTATCAGAGCCTGGTTCAAGGAGTAATCTGGAGGCCTTCAAGGAGTTGAAATAATTTCAACAGAATCTCGTCAAGGTACTTCTCTATTTTATAAAATTTATTTTTGTGCTATTTTTGAAATTGGCCATGGGGAGTAGCATAAAAATAGAGGTTGAGAAGTTTGATGGGAAGGGAAGTTTCTCCATGTGGAAAGTCCGGGTAGAGGACCTCCTTGTGCAGCAGGGTTTAGATTTGGCTTGGAGGAAAGGCCAGATGGGATGACAGACAAGCAGTGGATTTCATTGGAGAAGAAGACATGTTCAATGATCAGGGGCTGTCTGGCGGATTCAGTCCTCTATTCAGTGCTGGAGGAGAAGACCCCGAAGGGACTCTGGACGAAGTTGCACACCCTCTATATGGGAAAGAATATGTGCAACAAGTTGATGTTGAAGAAGCGCCTCTACAGCCTTCGGATGTCAGAAGGTGGAGATGTGCTGGGTCACATCCAGATATTCGACCAGATGAGCAATGAACTTCTGAATGTTGGGGTCAAGATGGAGGAAGAAGATAAAGCACTTCTGCTTTTATGTTCAATGCCCACGTCTTATGACTCATTGGTCACAACACTGCTCTATGGGAAGGAGACATTAATTTATGAAGATATTGTCTCGGTGCTTCGGACGAATGAGCAGAGGGAGAAGATGACCAAGGAAGCTGTTCCCCAGGAGGGTCTATCAGTTGGGGAAAGGACAGGCAGAGGTAGGGGCAGGGACAGAAGTAAGTCTGGAGGACGATCAAAGTCCAGGAAAGGCAAGAGAGAGCTGAAGTGCTATAAGTGTGGAGAGGTAGGACATTTTAAGAAGAATTGTCCTAAGTGGAAAAATCAGAAGGGAGAAAAAGGAGGATCTGAGTCTGTGAGTACAGTTGCAGATCAGGAGGTGGAGGATGATCTCTTGGTTGTATCAGATGATCACAGGCACAGCACAGAGATGTGGACCTTGGATTCAGCCTGTTCTCATCATTACACTCCCAACCGGTCGTGGTTCAGTACTTACACAGAGGTTGAGGAGGGGAATGTGACTCTTGGAGATAATCACCCTTGCAAGGTGGCAGGTATTGGCACAGTGAGGGTGAGGATGTTTGATGGTATGGTGCGCACTCTTACCAGTGTGAAGCATGTTCCAGAACTCAAGAAGAATCTGGTATCACTGGGGTACTTGGAGCGGACTGGATACAGCTTCAGCAGTCGTGCCAGGAGTGGAGTTCTGAACATCTCCAATGGAGCCATGGTGGTGATGAGAGGGAGGAGGCTGGAAAATAATCTATACAAGATGGAGGGCTCTGTGATGACTGTGAAATCTGAGGTGGCAGCTGTGGAGCAAGATCCCCGGGATGTGTACAGGATGTGGCATTACCGCCTGGGCCACATGGGAGACAAGGGGATGAAAGAACTGAGCAAGAGAGGTCTGCTTCCAGACTTGAGTAGCGGAGATATGGAGATCTGTGAGCCTTGTCAGATGGGAAAGCAGAGGAGAGTACAGTTCTCAGTCAGCACAGCTAGGAGTGCTGAACCCCTGGAGTTAGTACACACAGATGTCTGGGGACCAGCCCCAGTTTCTGCAAGGAATGGGGCCAGATACTTTATGACCCTGATAGATGATTTCTCAAGGAAGCTGTGGATCTACTTTATGAAGGAGAAATCAGAGGTCTTCACCAAGTTCAAAATCTGGAAGGCTGAGGTGGAGAAGGAGCAGGGTAAAAGTGTGAAGTGTCTGAGGTCTGATAATGGCGGGGAATACACCAGCAGGGAGTTCCAGATTTTTTGTGAGGAGTGGGGCATCAGAAGGCACTTCTCGGTGATGGGAACTCCTCAACAGAATGGGGTGGCTGAGAGGATGAACAGAACACTATTGGAAAAGGCAAGATGCTTAAGGCTGCAGGCAGGGCTTCCAAAGATGTTCTGGGTTGACGCAGTAGATGCAGCTAGCTACTTGGTCAATCGGTCACCGCACACCAGGTTAGATGGAGACATTCCAGAGGAGATATGGTCTGGAAGGAAGACAAGCCTAAACCATCTAAGGGTGTTTGGATGCACAGCATATGTGCATGTTGGAGCTGGGGAGCGGAGTAAGTTGGATGCCAGGTCTAAGAAGATGGTGTTCCTAGGCTACCCGCGAGGAGTCAAGGGGTATCGGCTATGGGACCCCTTGGAGAAGAAGGTTGTCATCAGCAGAGATGTAACCTTTGATGAGAGCTCAATCCTCCAGAACAGAAGTGGCATGGATGCACAGCAGGGACTACAGGAGGTAGAACACGGTAACACTAGTCAGACAACCTCCTATACAGTTGTGCCATTTGCTAGTGGACCAGGAGGATTTGAGATTCAGGTGGAGAGGACTGACAGAGGGGGTAGAAGCCAGGGAGTTCAGCAGGATGCAGCTGGACAGGGGACTGATACTGGGATCGCACAGCAAAGGCCCAGGAGGAACGTGCGACCACCAGTTCGATACGGCTTTGAGGATTCGTTGTCATATGCCCTGGTGACAGCGAATGGAGACCCTTTCACCTATGAGGAGGCTATGGAAAGTCAGGATAGAGATAGGTGGATCCATGCTATGGCAGAGGAAATGCAGTCTCTTCACAGCAATAATACGTGGCAGGTGGTCCAGCTGCCACAAGGAAAGAAACCCATTGGTTGTAAATGGGTTTATCAGCGCAAGGAAGGAGCTTCAGAACAAGAGGGTATCAGGTATAAGGCAAGACTAGTGGCCAAAGGATACTCTCAGAAAGAAGGCATCGATTATGGTGAGATATTTTCTCCAGTTGTCAGGCACACTTCCATCAGACTATTATTGAGTATTGTAGCAGCTCAGGACTTGGAGCTGGAGCAGATGGATGTGAAGACAGCATTCCTCCATGGTCATTTGGAGGAGAGCATCTACATGGAGCAGCCACCAGGGTTTAGAGAACCAAGATCAGATGGGAAAGTCTGTTTGCTGAAGAAATCTCTGTATGGGCTGAAGCAGTCGCCGAGGCAGTGGTACAAGAGATTTGACACTTATGTTAGGAGCATTGGACTTTCCAGGTGTGAGTATGATTCTTGTGTGTATGTTAAATCTCTGGATGATGGGTCTAGGATGTACTTACTCTTGTATGTAGATGACATGCTGATAGCATGCAAGAGTGAGAAGGCTGTACAGGAACTGAAGATAGCTTTGTCTCGGGAGTTTGAGATGAAGGATCTGGGGCCAGCCAGGAAGATCCTAGGGATGGAAATCATCAGAGATAGATCCAAAGGTGTGCTGCATCTGAGTCAGGGTGGCTACATTAAAAAGATTCTGGAGCGATATGGGATGAAGGATGCCAAACCGACAGCACTACCTTTGGCAGCACATTTTTCCTTATCGAAGACCATGTCACCACAGACTGAGGTGGAGGCTCAGGAGATGGAGAAGGTACCATATGCTTCTGGTGTTGGGAGCCTTATGTATGCCATGGTATGTTGTAGGCCAGACATAGCCCATGCAGTGAGCCAGGTGAGCAGGTTCATGGCGCAGCCTGGTAGGGAGCACTGGCGAGCACTGAAGGGAATCTTCAGGTACTTGGTAGGTACAGTTGGGGTTGGTATTTGCTATGGACAGCAAGAAGATGCTGAGAGATCCAACTTATCCAAGGAGGCTCGTGGGCAGTTATATGGGTATGTGGATGCAGACTTTGGTGGAGATGTGGACACTAGGAGATCCACAACAGGCTTTGTGTTCAGCCTGTTTGGTGGTCCAGTATCGTGGAGATCATGTCTGCAGCCCATCACAGCCTTATCTACCACGGAGGCAGAATACATAGGTATCACAGAGGCAGCAAAGGAAGCTCTTTGGCTGAAGGGCTTGATGCTGGAGATGGGACTTGATCAGAAGGTTGTCCAGGTGCATAGTGACAGCCAGAGTGCTCTGATGCTTGCGCAGAATGCAGTCTATCATGCCAGGACGAAGCACATTGACCTCAGATACCACAGGATCAGAGAGCTGGTGGAAGATGGTGAGGTGGAGCTGGTGAAGGTATACACCAAAGAAAATCCAGCAGATGCACTGACTAAGGTTCTTCCACGGGACAGTTTTCAAAAGTGTATTTCGTTGTTAAAGCTGATGGACACAGTGGACGTGCTGAGGCCTTGAAAGCACCAAGGTGGAGATTGTTGGGCCTGGTGTGGTGCTATCAAGGCCCAGGTGGGCTAACTTGTATTGGGCTGGGTTTGAGTCCAAGGGTTGAGATTAAATCAAGTCACGGGTGTACACGGGCTTGGGGATTAGTTTAATCTCATTGGTTTAGTCCATGGGAGTTTTTTGTTGAGTCTGGGCCTGGCCCACTTCGTGGATGTATTTAAACTCTAGTCTCTAGGGTTTGGATGGAATAGAGAACAGATTCTTTTCTCCCAGAAATTCCTTCTCTCATTGCAGGACGGTAGCCCTCTTCTTTTCCCCTTCCCTATCTTTCTCTCTCTCCTCCTCTTTCTTCCGTTCTCAGCCGCGTGTAGAACGTTAGCGGGCGTTCTCCAAGGAAGCCATGAAGCCAGCGTTCGTTCTCCAAGGAAATTCGTGAGTCAGGGAAATCGTTCTCCAAGGAAGCCGTGAAGCGGGCGTTCTCCACGGAAAGGTATTAATGAGGGGAATTAATTCCGAAGAGTCAAAGCGTTGGTCAACACAAAGGAGAGGGGAGGTTTCAGCCAAGAATCAAGCGGCTCACGGATCCTTGAACGTGACTTGATAGAAAACGTGAGTTCTACCAGGAGAATTAGAGACAAAACCTAACACTGGTAACCCGGCGAGGAATTAAGGCAAACCAGGAGAAGATTCAAGCTATTCTCGATATGAGGCAGCTAGCCTGCAAGAAGGAGGTACAACAGCTCATCGAAAGGATAGCCGCCTTGAGCCATTTTTTGTCAAGATCGGCGGAGAGGTGTTTACCTTTCTTTAAAGTCTTACGCAAGGCGAATGGCTTTGAATGGACAAAAAACTATCAACGGGCTTTTGAGGAGCTTAAGGAATTCTTATCCACGCCGCCCTTACTGTCCAAACCAGAAGAAGGAGAGAAGCTCTTTCTTTACCTCGCAGCTTCCTCGGAGGCGGTTAGTTCTGTTTTGGTGCGCATCGATGA
This sequence comes from Calamus simplicifolius, assembly GCA_900491605.1. Lineage (NCBI taxonomy): Eukaryota > Viridiplantae > Streptophyta > Magnoliopsida > Arecales > Arecaceae > Calamus > Calamus simplicifolius. Next base: position 78,531 of record UESW01003849.1, read on the forward strand.
ATATGCCGCTCAGAAGCCTGTGTACTATATGAGTAAGGTGCTTCACGGTGCAGAAGAAAGATATTCCAAAACCGAGAAGGTTATCTTTGCCCTGGTTATCTCCGCTCAATGGCTCAGACCATACTTCCAAGCCCATACCATAATTGTGCTCACCGATCAGCCTCTTAGAGCCATTTTGTCTCGTCTTGATACTTCTGGCCGACTGGCTAAGTGGGCGATTAAGTTGGGGGAGTTTGATCTCTCTTTTCAGCCCCGAGCGACTTTGAAATCCCAGGTCCTAGCCGACTTTTTAGTCGAGTGTACCTGGTCTGAAAAGCATCAAGGAATCCCTCTCAAAGTCTTCCGGACAGCAGCAATGAGAATAGTGAAGCTTGGATCCTTCATGTCGACGGGGCCTCTAACTCCCAAGGGAGCGGGGCTGGTCTTATTCTTGCCGGCCCGGAGAGCATGGTGTTAGAGTATGCCCTCCGTTTTCTCTTTAAAGCTACCAATAATTAGGCTGAATATGAAGCCTTGTTGGCCGGACTCAAACTGGCACGTGGGCTGGGAATCAAGTGCCTCCGAGCTTTCACTGATTCGCAGCTTATCTCTGCCCAGGTAGCTGGGGAATATGAGGCTCGAGACCCTGTTATGTCTTAGTACCTTAGCAAGGTCAATCTATTAATCCCCTTACTAGATCACTTCACTATCAGTTACATCCCTAGAGAAGAGAATGCTAGGGCTGACATGCTAGCTCGACTCGCCACCTCAACAGACAACGCCCTGAGTAAGACTTATGTTGAGTACCTGGAGACACCTAGCATCGAAGCCGTGGAGGAAGTTCTACCAGTTGTGCAGGAAGGAACATGGATGGACGCCTACATCCGCTATTTGAAGGACGGTGTCCTCCCAGCTGACCGCGAGGAAGCCAGGTTGCTTAAACGAAGGGCCTCTAAGTTTGTATTGCTAGACGGCCTGCTATATAAGAAATCTTTTTCCCAGCCTCTTCTCAAATGCATCGGCCCAGTGGACGCGAATTACATTCTTAGAGAAATTCATGAAGGCATATGCGGGAACCACTTAGGGGCAGATCGCTAGTACGTAAAGCTCTCCGACAGGGATATTACTGGCTGTCCATGCAGGGAGACATAACTAAATTGGTAAGGAGATGCGACCAATGCCAGCGGCACGCTTGTATCCAGCGGCAACCGGCTTCCCAGCTGAGCCCTCTCTCCGCCCCATGGCCTTTTGCCCAATGGGGCATGGACATCCTCGGCCCTTTTCCTTTGGCATCAGGACAGCGAAAATTTCTGCTTGTCGCCATTGATTATTTTACTAAATGGGTCGAGGTCGAGGCACTCGCTAAGATTACAGAGAGCAAGGTTAAGGCCTTTTTCTGAAAATCCGTCATTTATCGATTTGGCATACCTCATACTCTTGTCACTGACAACGGTCGATAATTTGACAATGCTGCCTTCAAGACTTTTTGCACCGATCTCGGTATCACTCATCGGCTCACCTCTGTAAGCCATCCACAATCTAACGGTGAGGCTGAGGTCATGAATCGTACGATACTACGAGGGCTAAGGACCCGACTAGATACATCTAAAGGCAGATGGGTGGAAGAACTCCCGAGCATACTCTGGGCATATCATACAACTCCTAGGGCACCAACAGGAGAGACACCTTTCAGCTTGGTCTTTGGTTCTGAAGCTGTCATTCCAGTCGAGATCGGCCTCCCGAGTACTCGAGTGGAATCATATAACGAAGCAGACAATCCCCTCGACTTAAGAGCCAACCTCGACCTCATTGATGAAGCGAGGGACCGAGCTCAGGTTAAGATGGCAGCCGACCATCAGCGAATGGCAAGATACTATGATGCTCATGTCCGGCTGAAAAGATTCCGCCAGGGAGACCTGGTCCTTAGAAGAGCTGAAATATCCAAACCGACATAAAGGGGCAAATTGGCTCCGAATTGGGAAGGGCCTTACCAGGTCACAGAAGTTCTCCACCGTGTAGCATACCGACTTGAAGATCTAAATAGGCAGCCGATTCCCTGGACTTGGAATGCAGATAATCTCCGGCAATATCATCAGTAATGAATGTATTTATTCAAGGAATTAATGAATGTACATGTTTGGAAATTTCCTATATGTAGAGTTTTCAAAGGATCTCGGCGGCCCCACGGTCCTAAGGACACCCCCGGGTTGGTATTAATTACCCCTGAGGCGGTTCAAGTCCCGGACCTTAGGCAGCCTCGAGTCAAACTCCTGGGCCGGTATCCAACTACCCCGAGGCAGTTTTCAAAGGATCTCGGCAGCCCCACGGTTCTAAGGACACCCCCGGGTTGGTATTACTTACCCCTGAGGCGGTTCAAGTCCCGGACCTTAGGCGGCCTCGAGTCAAACTCCTGGGCCGATATCCGACTACCCCCGAGGTAGTCTTCAAAGGATCTCGGTGGCCCCACAGTCCTAAGGATACCCCCGGGTTGGTATTACTTACCCCTAAGGCGGTTCAAGTCCCGGACCTTAGGCGGCCTCGAGTCAAACTCCCGGGCCGGTATCCGACTACCCCCGAGGTAGTTTTCAAAGGATCTCGGCGGCCCCATGGTCCTAAGGACACCCCCGAGTTGGTATTAATTACCCCTAAGGCGGTTCAAGTCCTGGACCTTAGGCGGCCTCGAGTCAAACTCCCGGACCGGTATCCGACTACCCCTAAGGCAGTTTTCAAAGGATCTCGGCGGCCCCACGGTCCTAAGGATACCCCCGGGTTGGTATTACTTACCCCTAAGGCGGTTCAAGTCCCGGACCTTAGGCGGCCTTGAGTCAAACTCCCGGGCCAGTATCCGACTACCCCCGAGGCAGTCTTCAAAGGATCTCGGCGGCCCCACGGTCCTAAGGACACCCCGGGTTGGTATTACTACCCCTGAGGCGATTCAAGTCCCGGACCTTAGGCGGCCTTGAGTCAAACTCCCGGGCTGGTATCCGACTACCTCCGAGGCAGTTTTCAAAGGATCTCGGCGGCCCCATGGTCCTAAGGACAACCCCAGGTTGGTATTAATTACCCCTGAGGCGGTTCAAGTTCCGAACCTTAGGCGGCCTCAAGTCAAACTCCCGGACCGGTATCCGACTACCCCCAAGGCAGTTTTCAAAGGCCTAGGCGGTCTCAAATTAAGCTCCTAAAATTGAGCAACCCTACAGGGTTTCTCGAGCCGCAACCCAAATGTTGAAGTGATGGAATCCATGTCCCGCGGCTATCTCTTAAATCCAAGGACGAGGTGCCTACAATACGGCCCTTGAATTCCTACCTGACACTGGCATACGGAGTAAGCCTTGAAAGGCCGGGAGGATAGATAAACCCCCCCTTCTTGTGCCATGATTGAAGATCGATAGGCGGTTAACTAAATTATCAGGTAAACAGAAGAAAGAAAGTAGACATTCATTCATCAAAATGTTCGAAGGCTGATATTGATCAACCTACACAAAGAAGTTCACTAAAGACAAAAAGAAAAAAAAGAGAGAAAAAAGAAACTCGATCAAATCAAATCTCTCCACATCCGTATTGGTCCCCGGGGCGTCCATCCCCTGCAGTCGGCCCTTCTATTTTAATCGGTCCGGTGGTGGGGTCCTCAACTATCATCAGTTCGGTAGCTGCGTCTTCGACCCTTAACTCATCCTCAACCTCGACGTCAGAGGTCTCCTCATCGTCTGCGGGTTGAAGGTGCTCGGGGTCACCTAGCTTGAAAAGCCAAGACAGTCTCCTCTTGCACCTTTCAAAACCCTGAACGAAGGCATCCATGATAGCCTCGCGGCACTCCGAAGCAAAGTCGGGGGAACCTTTGTATTTCTCGACGGCCTCCCGAGCTTGAGTCTCGGCCGCAGCCACCCTCTCCTGAGCCCGCACCTCCACCGCCGCCATTTTATCGAAAGCATCCTTTGCCTCCTTCTCGGCCAAGACCAACTTTTCAGCAGCATCACGGGCTGCGGCTTCTGCATTGTCGGCCTGGTTTTCAATATGTTCTAACTGGAGGTGGGCCTCTCTCAATTTCTCTTCAGTTGGCAATAACCTCGCCATAACTTTCGACAGTTTGGCATCCAAGGTTTGCAACTCTTTCTCGGCCCTCTCCCGCCATGCACGGTTATCCTCCTAGGCGGTCTGGAGGTCATCTAATGCCTTCAACTCCCGGGCCCTCATTTCCGACAGCTCCTTGTCCAAACCCTCGATGCGGGACTTGGAATTAACTAGATCCTCTTGAATCACGAAGAGGTCGTTGGACATCTGCATTAGTCAGGTAACGAGAGTAAAAATTCTGCACCTATAGAAGAGGAAAATGAGAGAAAAGTCTCGATCTTACCTGGATGCGGTTGTAAAGAGCGTGTCAAAGGACTCCTCCAATGGTAAGGTCCTCATTAAAGCTTGGAATTTGGGTAGGATAGCGAGCTTTAGAACCGTTTCTGACAAGCAGCTCTTATACGGCATACCTCGGCAGGGTGTCTGCGAGGATTGAGATGGACCTCTTGAGGCACCCGAGGGGGCCGGAGCATCCACCCACCCCCCCCCCCCCCCCTCCGATGACTGCGGGCCCGGTGGAGATGCTTCGATAAAATCTGGGGGCATGGCAACCCCACCCCAATTGTCGCTCCACTTCCTTACGGCCCCCGGCGACTTCAGGAGGAGGAAAGATTATTACTGGTGGGCTTGCACAGGGAGGCCCTCCAATCGGTATTCCGGCAGGAGGGCTCTCTCCTTCCTGATCCTCCTCCACCAAGATAGCCTCAGGGAGGGCGGCCGAAGGTTGGGTCGAATGACCCGGCTCTCTTCGGCGGGGCCTTTTGGGTCTTACCCCTGTGGTATCAGGGACATCCCCCTATCTCTTTCGGAGGCCCGCAATTATCAAGTCCTGGGAAAACCTCATTGCTGCAAATAGAGGACCCAGGGTAAATGAAAAGGGGACCCAGGATATACAATATGTGAGAGTAAAATGCATGCCAAAACACGTATTCATACATGTATATAAATACAAAGCGAAAAACAAACAAAACGACAAGATTGAACAAAGCGCTAATTAAGATAAGAAGAAAAATTCGAGGCTCACCGGGCACCATGGGCAGCGACACCAGCATGAATATGATCCCTCGAAGGTTACTCTCCGATAATAATTCCTTACTAGGTGGGACAATGGTGGACACCAAAACTTTAAATAGTTCTTGATCCCTCTCTTCGATAGTAGAATTTTGATTAGAACTAGTATCGGGAATACCCCAGTTTGTGTTCATTCCCTCTATATGCGCGTAGAAGAACCGGAACTTCCACCCTTTAATTTTGGAAGGGAGATTGAGCCTAAGAGTTCTATTAGGCCTAGAAACGAAATTCCACCACCCAGCCTTTTTAGGGTTTCTAATCCTATACAGAACCCTAAATAAGGAAAGCCGGGCAAAAGCCCCATGGAAATGACAGAGTACCAAAAATGAATAGATAATATGAATGGAATTAGGGGTTAGCTGCGCCGGGATAAGGCGATACCTATCTAACAAATTCATGAAGAAAGGATGGAAAGGTAACCGTAAACCACACTTGAAGAATTCCACGTATAGTGCAACCCTCCCCGGTTGCGCGGAGGTCACCCTATCTTCGGGAAGGGCGCTAGAAAGTCGGATACTATCAGGAATCCCAAACCGGGCCCTAAGGTTCCTAAGATCCTGAGGGGTCGTGATTGAGGCGATCTCCATCGGACCAGTAGATTTAGGAGTAGCGATTGGAAATGCTACCTCATGACTAGTGGATGAGGATGAAATCCTAGGGGATTGGGATGACAGTCTAGGTAATGGTTGCAGGACCCCAGTAGGCTCCCGGACCACGGCCGATTGTTCCTTGTGGATGGTTACTCCCCCGAGAGCCTGACGGTGCGCCTGGATGATCTCTTCCCGAGAGGGTTCGATTATAGGACCTTTACCTTTCCTATCCTGGTTGGGATCCATAGAAGGAGGAAAAGAGAAAGAAGAAGAAGCTAACCTGAACTTGGAGAAATGAAGACGCAGGAGAAACAACGAAAATAAAAAACAAAAGACTCGAAAAGATGGGCTCTTTATAATATATTTGAATAATGCCTCGAGCACCACAAAGCCACACGACAACGCATGAATGGAACCAAGGCAGATGAAAAGACACTATCTTCCTTGGGATATAAACTTCCTCTTCCAAGACATAACTTTACAAGTGTAAAAATCGACTGAGACCTTTTCGCCCCTCCCCCTTGGCAAGTGCTATGCGCCTGAATGCAAGGGGCAAGGGCGAGGGGGCATATGATAGGGTTAGTAGTCACCATAGAAAAATAGGGATAGCCCTAGGCGGCCCCTAAGCCCTATGCGGCCCCTGTGCCATAGGCGGCCCCTGAGCCCTAGGCAGCCCCTGTGCCCTAGGCGGCCCCTAGGCCTTAGGCGGCCCCCTTGCTCTAGGCGGCCCCAGTGCTCTAGGCGGCCCCTGGGCCTTAGGCGGCCCCTGAGCCCTAGGTGGCCCCTGGGCATTAGGCGGCCCCTGAGCCCTAGGCGGCCCCTGAGCCTTAGGCAACCCCTGTGCTCTAGGCGGCCCCTATGCCCTAGGCGGCCCCTGGGCCTTAGGTGGCTCCTGAACCCTAGGCGGCCCCTGTGCCCTAGGCGGCCCCTGAGACTCTAGGTGGCCCCAGTGCCCTAGGCGGCCCCTGAGCCCTAGGCAGCCCCAGTGCCTTAGGTGGCCCTTGAGCCCAAGGCGGCCCCTGAGACTCTAGGCGGCCCTAGTGCCCTAGGCAGCCCTAGTGCCTTAGGCGGCCCCTGAGCCTTAGGCGGCCCCTGAGCCCTAGCGGCCCCTGTGCCCTAGGCGGCCCCTGAGACTCTAGGCGGCCCCTGAGCCTTAGGCGGTCCCCGAGCCTTAGGCGGCCCTGTGCCCTAGGCGGCCCCTTAGCCTTACGTAGCTCCTGGGCCTTAGGTGGCCCCTCCTGGTCTTACATCTAGAGCTCTCTAGCTGCTCTCATATTAGAAGCACCTATTACGATAAGCTGTCATGTCTGGATGTGGCTCAAAATCATCGACATCATGACGCTTTAATGGCTCATGTAAGACAAACTCTGGAAAGTCATCATTCATCGAAAGACTCATATAAAGGAGGTACTAATTACCTACTTCAGAGCCAGATAACTTTCCATGAATTCTGACATTCTCTCGGAAAGATTAAAATCCATCATAAGATCCCATGCTTCTTGAGCAAGCAAGCTCCTTGAGCAAACTCCTAAAAATCCTGAGGGTAACTTATCAAGAACGACTACGTGGCGAGCGCAGGGACAAAAAAAAAAAGAAAATGAAGAAAATGGCTCACCGAAAAGAAAGGGAGAGATATAAGGTGAATAAGGGGACTATTCAACACACCTTCTTTTCAACAAAGAAGAGAAAAAAAACATCCCGACCTTTCTTCTTCAATTCGAGCTCCAGAAGCTCACGGCTGTGTTCTTGGCCATCAATACTTGGAGCCTGTGAAGTCTACTTGGTGATCAGGAACCAACAGCTAATATCATTTTGAATTTTATAGGTTATCATCCTTCCTTGGATGACCAGGAGTGCTGGCGAGCATGGTAAGCTCTGCAGTTTTGTTTGGACTAGCGGTGTTTATTAGAAATTAAGCTTAAGAATAGAAATATGGTGGCTAGCTTCTTAATTTGGTGGATGGATGGCACATTAAATGATTGATTAATAAATGGCATAAGAATCCCCTCATATACTTTTACATGATGTGATGACGCTCGATTACCGGTCTTAAACATCGGGAGAAGAGAGCTGCTTAATCCACGAATCCACGCATGATCGGATGGCCTGCAAAAAAGCCCCAAGACCGGAGGGGTGCTCCGGTGGGGACCCTCCGATGCTCAAGTCAACAACCGGAGTCACAGCTGAGGGAGAGCTCAGACGAGCTCTTCTTGAAGAAAAATGAGTCCTCAGAAAGGGGGAATCCCTCTCTGAGTATCAGGATAGCAAGCATATCAGTTTGCGTACCTTATTTTTGAGTGGACTTACCCTTTTATAGGGGGTGACACCTGCACAACCACGTGAAGTTCCGTGAGAAGGGAATGTCCACGGGTTCATGGGGGTTGCGTGAGTCTGGGCCGGTTGGTGGATCCTATCCCATCGGAGAGGGGAGAAACGGTGGTTGGTGAGCCACGTCCCATCAGTCAGTGGAGCTGGGGGTAGTTAGGTTTGGTCCCATCAATGGAGCGGTCAGTGGGTGGTTGGACCTGGTTGTGTCAGACGGCGCGTGTCAGAAGGATGGCGGCTTGAACAGCCAGGACCATCTTGGGGCCAACTTGGGAAAGTCAAGACTGGCCGGGACTGCCTTGACTCTCCTGAGGGCACCAAGGACGAGCAGGGCTGACTCGGCCGACCTGAAGATGCCGGGACGGAGCCGACCAGGGATGGTCGGGGTCGACTCGGCTGACTGGTAGATGCTGGGCCCAAGCAGGGCCAACTTGGGGAAGTCGGGGCCAGCTCAGCCGACGGAAGGTGCCGGGGCCGAGCGGGGCCGACTTGAAAAAGTCGGGGCCGGCTCGGCCGACTGGAAGGTGCCGGGGCCGAGCGGGGCCGACTTGGGGAAGTCGGGCCGGCTCGGCCGGCTTGGAGGTGCCGGGGCCGAGCGGGGCCGACTTGGAGAAGTCGGGGCCGGCTCGGCGGCTTGGAGATGTCGGGGCCGAGCGGGCCGACTTGGGGACGTCGGGGCCGACTCGGCCAACTGGTAGTGCCGGGCCAAGCGGGGCCGACTTGGGGAAGTTGGGGCCGACTCGGCCGACTTGGAGATACGAGGCCGAGCGGGGCCGACTTGGAGAAGTCGAGGCCGGCTCGGCCGACTGGGAGGTGCCGGGGCCGAGTTGAAGTCGGGACCGGCTCGGACGACTGGAGGTGCCGAGGCCGAGCGGGGCCGACTTCGGGAAGTCGGGGCCGGCTCGGCCGGTTTGGAGATGCCGGGACTGAGCGGGACCGACTTGGAGAAGTCGGGGCCGGCCCGGCCAATTGGGAGGTGCCGGGGCCAAGCGGGGCCGATTTGGGGAAGTCGGGGCCGACTCGGCCGACTTGGAAATGCCGGGGCCAAGCGGGGCCGACTTGGAGAAGTCGGGCTGGCTTGGCCGACTAGGTGCCGGGGCGAGTAGGGCCGGTTTGGAGAAGTCGGGGCCGGCGGCCGATTGAGAGGTGCCAAGGCCGAGCGGGGCCGACTTGGGGAAGTCGGGGCTGACTCGGCCGACTTGGAGATGCCGGGGCTGGGCGGGGCCAACTTGGAGAAGTCGGGGCCGGCTCGGCCGACTGGGAGGTGCCGGGACGGGACCGCCTTAAGCTTTTGATTTTACCATAATTATCCTCATGACTACGTCAGCCACATCATGATGTATAAAAATTCTTATCATATACTTTTGCCGAATACATGAGCATGCTTCATGATTTTACACTTATTGCTTCGTCAATATATTTTAAGTTATATGTATATGAGTTATTTTAAAGTATAATATCATGATTTTAGTTATGCATGGAGAAAATAAATTTCAAACTCTGATTGTCTATCTTAGCTTTCGGTGGCACTGGTGATAGTCTATGTAGGCCTAATGGCCAAACTTGGCTTATAATGCGTGGCACTAATAATAATATGTCTCGACTAATAGTAATGACGAAACTCGATGACAGCAATGTAAGAACCAATCTGGGTTTAAGAAATGACCAAATCATATTTATAATATGTAGCATTGGTGTAAGAATCAATCTCAAGTTGGGATGATCGTTAGGCTAGGTTTATAACATGTGGCACTAGTATGAAAGCCAAATCTTGATATAAGGTGATGGTCAGTCTCAGTTTATACTAGTATATGATAATGGTATGCACCAACACGGTGATCTCGTATGTGATATGGATGTGATTAATTTAATGCCATAAATACCAAAGTAAAGTTATTTTAAAAATCTTTCTTATGACCGGTTTGCTGTTTTATGGCATTTTGCAGCACGATGTTAGAGTTATTCAATATATGCATTGATGGGGCCAGTTAACAAGCCCATAAGCGGCAGTTTGTTTTTGAAACGGCCTTCTCAAATCAGAAAATCAAGCGTGATATTTTGTTCGACGTTTTGTTCTCAACGGCCTTTCCCAACTGTTTAGATTTCTCAAAAGACTTGAGTAGCCGGAGGAAGCAGGGACGGTTTCTCCGATGGCAGCCCCAAGCTCTCTCTCTCTCTCTCTCTCTCTCTCTCTCTGCTACCACAAGCCTGAATGATAAAAGGGCCTGGCGGTGGAAAAGAAGAGGGGGTAACCTCTGATAGCTCGGACCAGAAGGCATGAGAAAAGTGTGAGAGGGGGAGAAGGGTCAACCTCGGCAGGCCTCTCATCTCTCTCTAAGATTAGCTGACGACACAGGGGAATTCCGGGCCATCCTGTTCTATCCGCATCGGACCCCCACGGCTTTGGGTTTCTTCCCAACAACGAGTTAGTAGCCCCGCTTCTACTTCAACTTCGTCTCGGCCTCATCTAAGTCGGCCTCGGCACATGCATCCACTTGCTCTAAGGCATTTATTGCCTTATTCTCTTCATTATTAAAGCATTTATGGCCTCATAAAGGCCACTAGCATCACTTGCTTATTGCATTATTCTCTCCCGTGTATTAAGGCATTTATGGCTGCCACGTTAGTCCCCTCGGCCATGAACAGCCTCGGCCACGGCTTCAGTTTCGGCCTCATCCATGGCTTCGGCTTCGGCCTCGTCCACGGCTTCAGTCTTGGCCATGGCCTCGGCCACGGCTTCGGCCTCGTCCACGGCTTTACTTCAGCTTCGGCCTCGGCCTCAGCTCCAACATCGGCTCCTAGCCTCGACCTCGTCTCCAGCATCGGCTCCTAGCCTCGGCCTCAGCTCCAATTCCGGCTCCGATCTCAGCCATTGATGCAATTCCAATCATGAAGCCGAACTTCAATGCTGAACGGACTTAAAACTACAACGCGATCCACTCGCCCACCTTTACCAAGATCACAGGCAGTTACAAGTGCTGCCCGATATTTGCGAAACGTTTCTAACCACCCGATCCGGCTGTTATCACGGAAGGGTAAGCGGGACCCGAACATGTATATAAAGACCCTGACTCACAACGAAGGGGGGGGACTTGACCTTTACTATCTCATCTTAATTCATGTTCTCCAAATCGCTAACTTGAGCGTCGAAGGGTCCCCACCAGAACCACCGGTCCGGGACTTCTCTTGCAGGTTTTCGGCTATAGGAGGCAATCACATCATTCTTCTGAAGACCCAAAAAGCTCCTCTCTTGCCCGACACTCCTCCAAAGTGATTTGGTAGCAACAGATTGGTGCGCCAGGAAGGGGGATGTGCTGAAGGAAAGAGAGCTCTGTCTCCCTAACCTATAAGTCTTTGTCCCCTCTAAGATAGCCATGGTGGTGACGCGCGTGCCGAAGGTCCTCACCAATCATGCCGGGGGGAATCCACATAGCACTGAGCAGCAAAGGACCACTCTCTCTCTCTGCTCCTCCCTCACCACCAACCTCAACTGCTCTAATTAACCAGCTGACCATTCTCAATCAATAAGTTTAAGCCTTAAATGCAGCAGTTCATGAGTTGCAGAAGTAATGCTCGTTGGCCACTCAGCAGCAGCCCAAGCCTCTCACATCTTCCATGATAGCTGCACCAGTTAGCCAGCGATTCGCCCACGGGACATCTTCTCATAGAGAAGCTTATCACCATCATGCTTCACCTAAGCACCACCACCATGAAGCTTTCAAGAGACTGCGGTCTCCTACCTTCTGCTCGAGCAGCCACTTCTCCCCTTACTCATCCTCTGAGCCATCTGGGAAGGACCCTAATCATGAGATGAAGAGGCATCTGGATGAACAACACCGACGGCCAGAGGAGCTCAATCAAAGGTTCAATAATCAGTCAGAGGCGGCCATCCTTGGCGGCCTTCCTAAATGGCCTCTTCCTCCACAACGGCCACAGCAGCCCCGAGGCTCCATGGAGGCCCAAGACTCCAAAGTAGCCTCCAGATCACGGCGGCCCCGGTTTCCTCCACAGTAGCCTCCGGATCCCACGACGGCCTCTTCCTCTATAACGGCCCCTCACAGTGGCCTCCAGATCCCATGACGGCCCCTCACAGCGGCCTCTCATCCTCAACGGTCAAGCCGGGCCCCCGAGATCCCACGGCGGCCCAAGAATCCCACGGCGGCCCGAGACTCCACAGCGGCCCCAGATCACGGCGGCCCCGGTTTCCTCCACGGTGGCTCCCAAGTCCATGGCGGCCCTCGGCCTCCACGGCAGCTCCCAGCCTCTCTATCTCTCGATGGCCCGAGGCTCCACGGCGGCCCCCGATGTTCACAGAGGCCCCAGGTCCTCCACAGTAGCCGCGTCCCCCAACAGCCATGGTGGCCTAAGACTTCACAGCGGCCTTACTCTCTAGGCGGCCCCCGGTCTCTCCCCAGCGACCAAACGAGTGTCAGTTTCGCAACTGTAAGGATAAGGCTCCCAACCGTCTCACTCAACTCCTTTTCTTCCCAACTCTTGCTTCCACCTTGGTTGGGTAAGGCTTACATGCACATAATATTCACATAATTGAAGGGAGGTGGATTGCATGCACGAGGTTGTGTGCATGCGATGGAAGTCTGTGCTATGGCTGCTGCATCTTAACGATCGTCTTCCAAAGCTATGCTCGTACCGACTCCTCCCACGGACATCGCCAGCTTCGGCCACCATCCATCCCGGCCACGGCCGTTTGGCCGGCTCCATGTATCTCGCATCGGCGAGCGACGACACCTCTGGCTCTCGAGCCCATGTGGAAGCGGCAGCTAAACTCTTTGATTTCAATGACAATCTTCTCATGTATCAGAGGATGCTTTCATAGCATTAGGAAGAACCAATTGATATGCAAAGTCATCAATCACTTTGAGGTTCTTCTTCAGTTGAGCCTCCAGTCCAATGTTTAGAAGCTTCTTGATGTCCCAGAACATATCAACATATCTCTAGAATACCATGGAGTTAAAGTCACCAAAAGCCTTGCTAAAGCAAGTCTTGAACTCATCGGAGCCCAAGAGAGTGTCTAGCTCGGCACCGAACTCCACTTTGAAGATCGTATCCATAGTCGATCTCACCAGAAGATCTTGCACATCTATTACTGTTGCAGCATTCACAGCATTAGAGATCTTTCCTGCTAGCTTTGTTGTCTTTCTTTTGAACACAACACTACAGAAATTTCGAAGAGATTTGGTCGATAACTCATAGCTTGCAAGCTTTCTTTGGTGGCACCACTTCTCGCCATCCCCTGATCAGCAGTAAAGATCTCACCGTGGGATGGCTTGATCAGCCTTATGAATTAACTCCCTGTAGAGAAGAAGAAAAGGAAATGATGTCCACAACATGGAGAATGATCACTGCAAACGCTATGGAGAGAAAAGAGAAGGCGAGCAAGCCAGTTTCAAAGTCAACTCTAGCAGCTGGAGAGCCATAGAAGTGGCTGTGGTGCAGGATTTCTCTTAAGGAGCTAAAGATTCAACAAAGCCAGCTCACCAACCAACTTGATTCCCTGAGGGCAGACCAGCGGGCGGAAGCGTTCAAGTCCGCAGAAGGAAAACAAGAGTGCCGCAAGAGCTAAGTACGCTGCACTTAAGACTTTTTCTTTCATTGATGCTTAAAAATGTCACGCAGGGAAGATCGACTCTGTATCGGCATTCAAGACCAACCTCGCGCTAGCATCTCAAAAGCCCGATGTGCCATCGGCACCGAAGATTGGTGTACCATTGGATCCAAAAAGCCCGACTCCGCATCGGCACTCAAGCCCGACTCCGCGTCGCCTGACACTCTAAGCTCGAGTCTCCCCTCGGCACTCAAGCCCGACTCCGCGTCGGCACTCAAGCCCGAGTCTCCCCTTGGTACTAAGCCCACTCCGCGTCGGCACTCAAGCCCGAGTCTCCCTCGGCAATCAAGCCCGGCTCCGTTGGCACTCAAGCTCAGCTCCACGTCGGCAATCCAAGCCCTGCTCCGCATCGGCAACAAGCCCGAGTCCCCCTCGGCACCAAAAGCCCGACTCCGCGTCCACCAGAATCCCGAGTCTCCTCACCAGAAGCCGAGTCTCTCTCGGCACCAGAAGCCGACTCTGCATCGGCACTTAAAGCCCGAGTCTCCCCTCGACACCTAAGCCGACTCCCGTCGGCACCTAAGCCCGAGTCTCCCCTCGGCACCAGAAGCCCGACTCGGCGTTGGCACCTGAAGCCTGAGTCTCCCCTTGGCACCGAAGCCCGGCTCCGCATCGGCACTCAAGCCTGAGTCTCCCCTCGGCACCTAGCCTGACTCCGCATCAGCACTCAAGCCCGAGTCTCCCCTCGGCACTCAAGCCCGGCTCCGCGGCACTCGGCACTGAAGCCCGAGTCTCCCCTCAGCACCAGAAGCCCGACTCTGCATCGACGCCTGAAGCCCGAGTCTCCCCTCGGCACCGGAAGCCCGGCTCCGCGTCGGCACTCCAAGCTCGAGACTCCCCTGGCACCTAAGCCCGACTCCGGTCAGCATCGAAGCTCAATGCCAGCTCGGCACCTAAGCCCGACTCCGGTAGGCATCGAAGCCGAGACCAGCTCGGCACCAGCCCAAACCCAGCTCAGAACCTAAGCCCGACTCCGATCGGCACCAAAGCTCAAGGCCAGCTCAGCACCAAAGCCCAAAGACTGACTCCAAACCGACAGCAAAGATCGTTGGCGTAAAGAAAAAGGCACTTGACGACTCTCAGCTCTCAGGTCATCCTCCGAGTTAAAGGCTCCCGAGCATGGTCTCATCCCAGCGACTAGGTCACCCTCGAGGTTCAAAAGGCTCTCGACGGCCTCAACTCTGCCTCAGCAGCTTCGTCACAGCCTCAACGGCTTCATTTCAACCCTAGCGGCTTCAACTCTGTATCAGCGGCCTACGGTCAATCACCCACCTCTAAATCTCATGACAAAAGAAGACCCAAAGTCAACTCACAGTCAAGAGAAACCAACTCTCAACTTATACTTGACGAGCATCCGCTTTCGGGCTCCGCATCGGAAGAAGACTCCTGGCTACCAGTCAAGGAAAGCGTGAAGATGTCTACACAAGGCACCACAAAGAGAGGAAGAAGTTGGCCCAGCCCCACATCATTCTGTCCCGCTTCGCCGCGGCACCTCCGCTCGGCCCAGTCGGCCTCGACCCCAGTCGGCCTAGGCTCCAATCAGCCTTCGCTCGGCCACCTCGACCTTGGCCTCGGCTCTAGTCGGCCTTCGCTCGGCCACCTCGGCCTCAGCCTTAGTGGCTCTGCCCCCTCGGCCTCATACGACCTCAGCACTCAACTGTCCCCTCGGCCTCATACGGCCTCAACTCAGCCTTAACAGCTCTATCGCTCTGCCCCGATGGCTCTATCAACCTCAACGATTTTATTGCAGCCTCATCGGCTCTATCAGCCTTAATGGCATTATAGCAGCCTCATCGGCTCTATCAGCCTTGACGGCATTATAGCAGCCTTAGCGGCTCTACCTCTCAAACCTCAGTGGCATTAGTGCAGCTCCATCAGTTTCATTTTTGCCTCGCTGGTTAGTTGACGAGCATCCCCCCAAAACTTAGTGTACGATACTTTGAGTGGCAGGCAACTTACCCTCAAAACTGCCTAAAATTCTATACTTTTTGAGCATGTATATCTTGCATTACCCAAGCTCAAAAAGTATGGGGGGCATCTGATGGGGCCAGTTAACAGGCCCATAAGTGGCAGTTTGTTCTTGAAATGGCCTTCTCAAATCAGAAAATCAAGCACGATATTCTGTTCGACGCTTTGTTCTCAATGGCCTTTCCTAGCCGTTTAGCTTTCTCAACAGACTTGAGCAGTCGGAGGAAGCAGGGATGGTTTCTTCGATGGCAGCCCAAAGCTCTCTCTCTCTGCTACCACAAGCCTGAATGATAAAAGGGCCTGGCGGTGGAAAAGAAGAGGGGGTAACCTCTGATAGCTCGGACCAGAAGGCACGAGAAAAGCGTGAGAGGGGGAGAAGGGTCAACCTCGGTAGGCCTCTCATCTCTCTCTAAGCTTAGCTGATGGCACAGGGGAATTCTGGGCGTTCTATCCGCACCGACCCCCGCGGCTTCGGGTTTCTTCCAACAACGAGCCAGTCGCCCGTCAGGCTCTCCGCTTCGACTTCAACTTCGTCTCGACTCATTAAGTCAGCCTCGGCCTACTTGCTCTAAAGCATTTATTGCCTTATTCTCTCAGTATTAAAGCATTTATGGCCTCATAAAGGCCACGAGCATTACTTGCTCTAAGGCAGTTATTGCCTTATTTTCTCCGGTATTAAGGCTTTATGGCTAGTCCCCGTGACTTTTTCTTCGGCCATGAACAACTTCGGCCTCGGCCTCGGCACGGCTTCAGTCTCGGCCACATTTGGCCTCGGCTTCGGCTTCGGCCTCATCCACGGCTTCATTTCGGCTTCGGTCTCGGCCTCGGCTTCGCCATCGGCTCCTGGCCTTGGCCTCGGCTCCACCATCGGCTCCTGGCCTCGGCCTCGGCTCCACATTGGCTCCTGGCCTTGGCCTCGGCTCAATTCCGGCTCCGATCTCAGCCATTGACGCAATTCCAATCATGAAGCCGAACTTCAATGTGAACGGACTTAAAACTACAACGCGATCCACTCGCCCACCTTTTACCAAGATCATGGGCAGTTACAAGTGCTGCACATTTGGATATTCGCGGAACATTTCTAACCATCCGATGCTAACCTACGAAGCCAATTCAAGAGAAGAGAAGATCCGACTGTTATCACGGAAGGGTAAGTGGGACCCGAAACAGGTATATAAAGACCCGACTCACAATGAGGGGGGAGACTTGACCTCTACTATTTATTTTAATTATGTTCTCTAAATCGTTAACTTGAGCGTCGGAGGGTTCCCACTGGAACCATCGGTCGGACTTCTTTGCAGGTTTTTGACTACAGGAGGCAATCACATCATTTTCTGAAGACCCAAAAAGCTCCTCTCTTGTCCAACACTCCTCGAAAGTGATTTGGCAGCAACATGCATTACTTAGGATTTATACAAAAAGATCGAGCAATACCTTTGGGTGGACAAAGAAATAGATGCATTCGGTGCTTTGCAGTGTAAATTAATGCATGTGGTGTAAAAGAGTTTAGCGAGAATAAGCAGTACAGTAGTCAATTTTTTAAACCGGAGCTCTAAAACAAACCGATGCCGAAATTAAACTAAAGTATGTTCTAGACTCCTCTCATTTCAAACTTTGTTAAATATAAATTTATTTTAATATCATATACTCAAATGACATTGGTAGTTTTATTTTATTTGGAGTTATATTAGTACTAAAGACAAGCTACAACTTTTGGTGCCTTGAATGCATGAGGTATGAGAGAAAGTTTCGTCAAAATAAGCCACATATAGTAATCACATTTTTTAAACCAAAGCCTTAAAACAAATCAAGGCCAAGATTAAACTAAGTGGATCTTCTAGACTCCTCACATTTCAAAGTTCGTTGAATAAGAAGTCATTTTAATAACATGTACTCAAATAGCATCGGTGGTTTTATGTTATTAGGATTTACCGCTAAAGATAAGATACAACTTCTGTCCCCTGAAAGGATGAGGTAAGAAAGAGAATATAATCGGACTAAGCTACATTATAGCAATCATATTTTTTAAACCAAAGCCCTAAAACAAATCTAGACCAGAGTTAAACAAAATACTTGTTGTAGACTCCTCACATTTCAAACTTAGTTGAATATAAGGTTATTTTCAAGTCGTATACTCAGATAGCATCAGAGATTTTATTTTTTTAGGATTTACCACTAAAGACAGGCTAGAACTTTTCTGTGCTTATGAGACTAATAATCGAATCATGATTATCATAGTGAAATCGATCTTATCACATGACGAAAGCATGACATCCCCTCTACGTTGATCTCATAAACTTTATATAGAACTGGAGTTGGTAGAGATTTGATCGAGACTCCTTAGCATAAATTATTATGGTCAACAACTTTGATTAGAAACTAGATCCCAGGGGAAAAAAATATTGAAGTTTATTACATGCCTAGTGGCAGGATACAGATTTTCTAACGGTAGCTTTTGTTTTACTATTTTTTTTAACCTTTTGGGGTGGATGGCATGTTGTTGTGCTAAAACTAATGTTAATTATTAATGTGACGATAATTGTTGAAAATAATTTTTTTAAAAAAAAATGTTAGACTTGAATAAAATATAGTTTTTGTTTTTAACAGATGGATTCTACTTTAATTTATTACTCCAACAACTTTGCTAGGTGTATTCTCATTGTCTTTTTCTCCATCTAAAGCATATTTTATAAATAGAATCAAAAAGAGTGTGTTTATGAAGAGCAGTCCCTTGATCAATCCCATAATGATATTAGGAAAATAATTGCTGAAAATAACTGTTTTTTGAGTTCATAGATACTGATGCCGGATGCCTTGTAAAGAAATGGAGACAAGTATGAAAGGTTGAGATAATTTGTTTTATGCTGGTAATTAAGGAAGGACCAGAAATAGTGCAAAAAGTTAAAGAAAAAAAAAAAAAAACACTATACATGCATATGCTTAAGGCTTATTTTAATTATAATTAGAGAAAGTTTGTCTTTGTTCAAATCAGGTTTGCCATGCCCAAGTCTCACACTTCTAATTTGTATGCATATTTATAATGAAGTTCCACCTTTTTTCTAAAGAAAAGTGGTACTTGCTTAACTTACGAAAACATAACCTTTTCTTCATCTTTTCATCATTTTTTTAATTTATTAATTATTAAAATCTTAACTTCATACCTAAAGCTTTAATAACATGTAAGTAAATCACGTATTAGAGTTATGCTTGGTAAAAAAAAAATATAAATAGGTGTTACCCTTAGGTTCATACTTTCGCATTAGAAATTATTGACTATGAAATCTC
This sequence comes from Calamus simplicifolius, assembly GCA_900491605.1. NCBI lineage: Eukaryota > Viridiplantae > Streptophyta > Magnoliopsida > Arecales > Arecaceae > Calamus > Calamus simplicifolius. The sequence continues at coordinate 97,443 of UESW01003849.1, forward strand.
ATTATATTTTTACATTAGGATAGGACTAAAATGGTCTAATGGCCTCCATCGACCAAAACCACTACCCTAACAGCATCAATGGCCACCTAAGTACCTCATTATAACAGTAAAAAGTCTTCATAAGCCTTAAACATTTACCAATAGCAGTAATGGCCTAATCGCCGCTACCAACATCCCTCCCCCTTCCTTTATCCATAGATAGAGGCCACCCCTCCATCTCCAATCACATCCACCTCTCTCTCTCTCTATCTCTTTCTCTCTCTTCTTCTTCTTCTTCTCTTCCTTCCTCTTCATTCCTTCTTCCTCCTCATCTAAAGCCCTCCTCTCTTTTTTTTCCCCCAAGTTAATTTCACCACCGTTCCTCATTCTTCTCTGCTACAATATCTTATTTTACTTAGCCTGTAGTGCTTGCAATCGCCTATCTCGACAAATGATGGTAGCCAAACTTAACTTATAATATGTGACACTAATGATAGCTTGTCTTGACTTATGAAGATTGTTAGACTTGATGGCACATATGTAAGAAGCAATTTCAAAGCCAAACTAGGTTTATAATACATGGTTCTAGTGTGACAATCAGTTTTGACCTAAACTAATGGTCAAACTAAGTTTATAACATATAGCAGTGGTATGAGAGCCAATCTTAGCCTAAGGGGTAATGTCCAAACTCAGTTTATAACATGTGTTAATCGTAAGGTGATGCCAATATACAATAATAGTAAGCATTGTGCGGTGAACCGGTGTATAACATTAATGTGATTAATTAGCCTAATGCTTTAAATAATAAAAATAAAGTTTTTTTTAAATGGCTAATATGTGATTTTATGGTATGATATTTTGCATAGGTTAAAGTTATTTTAATATATATAATTTAATTATTATTTAGATATTTATTGTATATTCATATTTATATGTATAACAATTCTTCCTGAATTATAAGCTCACTTCATTTTTAGTATATTATACAGAGTCTCGGGGCATGACCATGAAGCATAGAATGAGAGAGTGGGTGATCATGAATAAACTAGAGAGTGGATTGTATCTCTGGAGATGTGGAATAAATAATTTTTTTTTCAATGATAATGCAATGCATGTTCTATTTGGTACTTAAGTCATGATATATTTTCAGAGCTAATTAATAATTTATTAGGCCTTCGATGTTTTGGGGACGTAACCTAAAGAGTGTGCAGCTAGCCACGTCTCGAACCTGAACCAAGCAGTAGGTTCAGTGCATGACATCATGAGAAGCTGGTGAGTAGTCGGTTTAAAAGTCGAAAGATTGAAACATTAATTTGTTCAATTATAATAACCTGGTCCTAATGCATTGCAGCAGCTACCGATAAGAAAAGACTAATGAATGTTCCAGGTCGCGAAAGGGCGCCAAGTACGTTTGTATATATTAGAATGAAACCTATGATCGATGTCAGTTTCAGCTGGCGTCTATGGGCAGCGTTTTCCAGCCTGAATGCACGCGGTTATTTCATCAAACAATTAATTGATGGTCCACAGCAGCGACTGCCAAAATCATCACAATATATATATATGCCATGTTGCATGTCATGCATCGATCTTAATTAGCGTGTAACGTGTGATCTCGATCATCTGATCGATTGTACGTACATTGAGCTGACTCTAGCTCTTCCCATGGTTAAACTCATTGCTCATAGACGCAAAAGTTGAGATCTCACTACTGAAATTAAGATGACTACATGATGTAAGTTAATTATATATATTTAACTTAATTAGTTATCGTCTTCTTCTTTCACGTACGTAGTTAAAAGTCCCAAAGAGTTGCAAATAAACCTGATAATAACAAATTCAAACAGCTAGCGTTACTCCATCGATGGAGGCTATATATATTAGATCGAGATAGAGCTCGCTCGCTCCGTACGATTTATCTTTCCACCACCATGATGTCAGACTTCGCATGCAGCTGGGGCCATCTGATCAGTACTGCCATTAGATTCTTGATCAGACATGACCATCTCGACGAGGAAGTCGAAGATATCAGTGGCCATGACAGCAGCTGCGACATCATCCTTGTGGAGGGTCCTCCTCTTGCCTTGAAGGGTCACCATCCAGGCCCTCTGCGTGAGCTCCTCGATGAAGAGCTCGCATGCCTTCGAGAACACAATGGGAGCCTCCCCCGATATCATCTTCACGTCATCACCTGATCTCTTCATGATCTTCTTTATCCTGGCCAGTGGGAGCGAGTGGGGGCCGGTCCTTCCAGAGATTCCACCCGAAAGCATGGCCGAGTAGATTCCGGCCTGTCTCATGGCTATAGATATATATGTACGTCTGTGTGCGTATATATATATGTGTGTGTGAGAGAGAGAGAGAGAGAGAGAGAGAGAGAGAGAGTTGAGAGGTGTTTCTGAATTCTCGTGCAGTAGTACTACTCGATCAGGTGGGGAAGAGCACTCGAAGGGATTTTATCATTTGAAGAAACGGTGCGTGAGAAGCCTTTTTTTTATATGCAATGGAGATTAATGGAGAGGGGGAGGGAAGAAGGCCGGGGTTAGTGGTTGCCGGCCAGCCTTAGACGCGCGGGCCGGCATACAGATAAAAGAATACAAAGAGATATAAGAACGTCTAGCCGTTCCCATTGGAGACATATCAAACTGCGACACATGAGACGGACGTCATTTAAATATTTAATAATCAAATAGCATCAGCTGTTTTATTTTTTAAGATTTACTACTAAAGACAGGCTTTTCTGTGCCCATGAGATTAATTAATAATCAATTGGATTATGATTATCATATGGGGATCAAAAATCTAATCACACGATCAAAGCACAAGCATCCCTTCTCTAATGTTGATCTCATAGACTTTATATATATAGAACTGGAGTTGGTAGAGATTTGGTATAGACTCCTTTGCATAAATTATTATGGTCAACAAATTTGATTAGAAGACTATAGATCCCAGAAAAAGAAAATATATTCAAGTTTATCGCATGGCCAGTGGCCGGATACATATTTATTAAGTGTAGCCTCAGTTTTATATGGGCCATCGCGTTTGACTATTCGTTGCTTAACCTTATGGGGTGGAAAAGTGAGAGGGAGACCTCCCACTAATTTTATTTATCTAAAAATATTTACAAGTCAAGGAAAGTAGGGGAATTGGGATGGATGTGTAAGATCCATTAAAAATTTTTTTTAATAAACATAATGACAAGATGTTAGAATAAATGATTTTTACATGTAAACATGACGAGAAACAAGAGGTTACGTATGAGTTAACGACAGATTGAATTTCTCCCTCTTTCCTAATTCTCTTCTTATCTGTTTTGATAGTCAAACAGACTATATATATATATATATATATATATATATATATAGAGAAAGAGGACAAATATGATAATATGTTAAATTTCTCTCTCCATCAAAGAGAGGTTATCAGATAACAACTTCCAAAAATGAACCAATAAGAAATTAGCTTTATCAAACCATCATTATCACTTAAATTTAAATATCTGATAAAATATATCATAATTATCATTAGAATAAATAAATGATAAATCAATCATATATCCACGTGGGCCACATAAAAGGAAACGCTAACATTCTCCCACTTGGTCCATGTAAGATATTAAACATACTGGTTTAATAATCAATCTAATACGCATAACAGAAGCTAAAATCCTTCATAATATTGATCAAACATGAAATCATCATTAAGTAAAAACTAATAAGGATTATGGCGTTGTATGCTATTATTTTGACGTACTCCCTTCCATGTATCACATTATTAGTTCTATACTTAATATGACCTATAATGGGAATTGCAATGAGGTCTAACAATAATGTCTTTATCAAAGACAAATCCTGTTAACATTCTCATAATTTATTTATGTATATATACTAGCATAAGTAAACATGATCCATAAGTGATTCAGAAACAACAATTAATTGAGCTCAGAGTGTCAAATACATAACGAACTTAAAGCTTTAAACATAACATCACTAACGTTTTTCAATAATGCCCATTCTTTCGACATGTTCATGAAATGTCTTTGGTGGCAACCTTTTAGTCAGTAGATTAATAATCATAAGACTGGTGCTAATATGTTTAATTGACACTCTTTGTTTCTGAACTTCTTCTTTAACGACAAAGTATTTTAATTATATATTTAGCACCCTTTGAATACTTATCGTTTTTAGAAAAGAAGACTGATGCGGAGTTATCACAATAAATTTTCAGCGGCTTGGCAATACTGTCGACAACCCCAAGTCCTGAAATAAAGTTCTGCAGCTATAAATCATGAATTGTAGCCTCAAAGTATACCACAAACTTAGCTTTTATAGTGGATGCAGCAATGACAGACTGCTTCGCACTTTTCATGATATTGCTCCTCCAGGTAAAAGGAACAAATGGTCAAATGTGAACTTTTTAGTATCAACACATCCAGCAAAATCCGAGTCTGAATATTCCTTTATGCATAAGGAACATAAGGAATTTGTTCCATTTGTTTATGTTCCAATTCATTCTTTAAACATTGCATAAGGCTGAATTTATCTTCCTTCTGAATTGGAACAACACTTGTAGAACATTTGTTTATGTTGAATTTCTCAAAACTTTATTAATATATGCTTTCTGAGACAATCCTAACAATTCTTGTGATCTATCATGAAATATTCCGATTTCCAATCACATAGGATGCCTCACCCATATATTTCATTTCAAAGTTCTTAGAGAGAAAATTCTTGGTCTCATACAATAGGCCAAGGTCATTAGTAGCTAGTAAGATATCATCAACATATAGAATCAAAAATATATTTTGCTCACTGACCTTCAGATATATACACCGATCACGGTTTTTCTTTAAACAAAGGATGTAATGGTATCGTTGAACTTAAGATACCATTGTCGAAAGCTTGCTTAAGTCCTATATTGACTTCTTCAATTTACACACTATGTGTTCCTTTTCTTCAAATAAAAAGCCCTCAGGTTGGTCCATATAAACCTCTTCATTCAAACTCCCATTTAGAAAGGCGGTTTTCACATCATTTGATGCAACTCTAAATCATAATGAGCTACCAGTGCTATAATAATTCTAAATGAGTCTTTCTTAGAGACTGAAGAAAAAGTCTCTGTGTAGTCAATGCCACATTTTTGAGTAAAACCTTTGGCAACAAGTCTGGCTTTACAACGTTCAATATTGACATTTGAGTCGCGTTTGGTCTTAAAGTCCCATTTACACGCAACTCTTTTACAACCTTCAGACAATTCAACAAGATCCCAGACTGCATTGTAATCCATTGATTTTAACTCATCTTGCATGGCATCTAACCATTTAGATAATTAGCACTTTGCATGGCTTGTGAAAAAGAAACTATCATCATTAATATCCAAATCAAAATCTGATTCTTGTAGATAAACTACATAATCATCAGAAATAGCAGTTCTTCTTTATCATTGAGACATTCTTAATGCTACTTTATTGGGTTCGTTTATTGCAAGTTCATTAGTAATATCATTATTCTATGGTATTTGATCATTAATTTGTTGTTCTTGAAAGTTGTTAAAAGGTTCAACAACTCTAGGAACAACTTGAAAAAAAGTTATAGGTGAAGAAACTTGTACCTTAACTTCTTGGATTTCCACTTTATGTGATTCAAACTCCCACTAATTTATTATTCTCAATGAATCTTGTATTTCCAGATTCAACAATTCTTGTACTATGGTTAGGACAATAAAATTTATACCTTTTTTATCTTTCTGGATAACCAATGAAGAAACCATTGGTTGTTCTTGAGTCCAATTTCTTTTCATGTGGATTGTAAATCCTTACTTCCGCCGGGCAACCCCAAATATGTAAATGCCTCAACATGGGTTTTCTTTTTGTCCATAGTTCAAAAGGAGTCTTTGGAACTGCCTTACTATGACCCTATTTAGCAAATACATAGCGGTCATTAAAGCATGCATCCATAATAATAAGGGTAATGATGAATTGCTTAACATACTCCTAACTATGTCCATTAGAGTTCGATTACGCCTTTCTGCAATACCATTTTATTCTGGTGTTCCAGGCATTGTGTATTGAGCACATATGCCATGCTTTCAAGGAATTTGGCAAATGGACCAGGGCATTGTCTAGATTCATCATACTTTCCATAATATTATCACCTCTATCAGACCTGATAATTTTTACTTTTCTATTAGTTGTCTTTCAACCTCATTGATAAATACTTCTAGAGCATTTTTCGATTGAGATTTTTCATGCAACAAATAGATAGAGCTATAACGTAAAAAATCATCAATAAAGGTGATAAAATACTTTTCTCCACCAAAAGATGAACATCAAAAGGCCTACATATATCGGTGCATATAATTTCAAGGAGCTGTTTACTTCTTGTGGCGCTTTTCTTGATTATGTGTTTGTGTGTTTTCCCTTAATACAATCCACACAAATCCCAAGATTAGTAAAATCTAAATCGGAAAGGATTTCATTCTTTACTAATCTCTCAATTCTTTCTTTGGATATATGACCCAAACGTTTATGCCATAAGTAAGCTGATTGTTCATTCACTAAACCATGTTTAGTACCAACATTATGATACAAGGTCAATAATGTCTCAGCAAAAAGACTACAAGCTTAAATTTGTACAAACCATCAGAAAGAATACCAGAACCAATGAGATGATTGTGTTTAAACAAACTAAACATCCATTTTCAAATTTAAAAGAATATCCAATGAGTCAAGTTTGGATAAAGAAACTAAATTACGAGAAATAAAAGCGACATAAAGTATTTGGAAAAGGTCTAAATGATGTCCAGTGTCTAGAATCAAACGATAAGTTCCAACAGCTTCAACTAGAGCTTTGACTCTATTTTCCATTGAGACAAAGTTTTCATTTGGGTTTATGGTTTAGATCGTAAGGAATCCCAGCATCGTATTAGAAACATGAGTGGTACAATCAGTATCAATCCACTAATTATTACAAGGAACTTCTTTTAGGTTCGATTCGAAACATACAAAAGCCGTAGGCTTACCTTTCTTTTCGAACCATGCCTTATATTTCAGGCAATCTTTCTGATAGTATCCATGCTTTTTGCAAAAGTAACACTTATCATCCTTTTGTTCCTTCTTGTTGATTTGAGCAGATGACCCATTTATCTTTAGTGGTCATTGCTTGCTCTTTCCTTCTTATCTTTCTTTGATTTCTTTCAGTTCCTTGCTGACCCATGAGATTAATAGAATGATTTCCATATTTCTTAAGTCTTGCTTCCTCTTGAATGAGCATACTTTGTAGTTCATTCACATTCCACTTATCCTTCATAGTGTTATAACTCATATGAAATGGATCATACTCAGGAGGCAAGGTATTGATAATGAATTGCACAAGAAAATTCTTATTCACTTCCAATCATAGTCTTTAGTCTTGTTGTTATGTTTGTCATTTCAACAACATGCTCATACATAGTACGAAAATCATCAAACTTAATGTTGGTTAAACTACTCATCAATGTCCCAGCAAGTGACTTATCAGTAGAGTCAGATTGGGAATGTGCTTCCACAAACTTCATAAATTCCTTAGCACTTTCAGTAGCAGGAATCATGGACTTAATGTTGTTTGCTATAGTCATTCGTATGAACACCAGGCTAAGTCTGTTTGATCTTTCCCAAGTCTTATGGAAAGACCTCTGTTCAGCACTGCTAGAGTCAGTAAGAGCAGTGGGTTTCTCATTTATGAGTGCCAAATCAAGATCCAGAACACCAAGGTAAAACTGAACTTGTTCGCGCCATTCAGAGAAATTAAGCCCATTGAAAGTTTTAACAGACATAATTTGCGAATGAAGAGAAACAGGTTAATGCTTTGAGTAATATATTTAAATAAATATTCAGACTCTATCAAGTAAATAATAAGTGCATATTGAAGTTCTCCTTTGGATAATACAACAATATACAATAGTAAACATAATTGATGCTTAATTTTAATTTTACATACTTGGCAATTATATATACTTAAATTAAATATGTTGAATATGCTAAACATACCTAATCAAGCATATTAATTGACCACATCATGTCCATAGATTATTGTTGCCCAGATGTAGTAGCCCAAGAGGAGGGTGAATTGGGTATTTTAAAAATTAATTCAATGGATGATATTGACTAACGCAGATATGTGCTTAATCAAAAGTTAATTTGCAGCGGTGTGTGGAGTGCACAAAATAGAAAATACACAGATCAATCAAACACAAACCAGCAGGGTTTATAGTGGTTCGGTGCCAAACTCGGCTCCTACATCCACTCCCCAAAAACCCTTGGGAATTTCACTAATCGTATCACAACGATTACAACCCCTAGCCTTCCCCGGCTAGTCCTCTTGTTTTCACGGCACAAGACAGCCAAATCCCCTAGCCTTCTCGGCTAGTCCTCTTATTTTACTGGCACAAGGAAGCCAATCCCCTAGCCTTCCCGGCTAGTCCTCTTGTTTTACTGGCACAAGGAAGCCAATCAAGAAACTAGGATTATCTCTAACCCTAATACAAGATTTATCAAAGAATAACAGATAGCTCCAAATATGAGCAGATATTCAAATAAGAACTTTACAACTTTAGAAGCAATAACCAGCAGCAAATGTAGAATGTCGACGCAGCTGAGATTTGAATCTAGCTTCAAAGGCTTGGACGATTTTTGAGCAAGTGTTGAAGGATGAAACTTCGCAGCACAAAGACTTGCTTCTCAAGATCCGAAAGTTGTAAGCAATAAACACTCTCTTTTGATTTCTTTCTTTTCTCTCTTTGTATTCTTGATGTGTCAAAAATGTAAGAGATTCGTCAAGGTTTTCTTCTGAACATCTCTATTTAAACCAATCAAAAAACTATCCGTTAGATTCATTGGTAAATAGAAGAAAAGAAAAACGGGAAGAAATAAAACCGTTTGAAATATTTTCCCAAAATGATGAAAGCATTAAACCCATTGCTAGTGAGGGATTCCTGTCCATAATCAAAAGGAAACGGTCAGCATTCATCAAAATAGAAATGAGAGAGAGAAAGAGCATTAAATGAGAGAGAGAGAGAAGCATTTAAACAGAGTTGGCTGAAATAAATTTTCAGCAACCTCCCTTCAAGAAGTCATGCGGCCCATGGAGGAAAAGAGGGAAGAGCAAATGCTAAAGCTAGCTAACCAGGCTAGCTAACTCCCAAAGCTAGCTATCTAGCTAGCACCAAGAGCCACGGCAAGAAATCAGCAGAGAGGAGAATAAAAATAGCTAGCTATATGGCTAGCTCTTTTCAAAGTCCCACGGCTAGCAACAAAGAGCAAGAAAAGTAGTTAGCTATAGAAAGGTGCATGAGGCCATGTAAAAAGATAGTTAGCTATATAGCTAACTCAATTCAAACAATTCATGCGGCTAGGATGAAAGGACTTAAAAAATAGTTAGCTTATAAGTTAGCTAGATAAAAGGCAAACCTTTTCATGATAAAAATAGCTAACTCCCAAGCCATAAAAACAATAAAGATAATTAGCTTATAAGCTAACTCCCAAAGGGAACCATGAAAAGATGGTTAGCTTGTAAGCTAGCTATCTCAATAAAAGCTACGGGAGATGGTTTCATGAAAAGGAAATCTTGTCATCCAGCTAACTCATAAGTTAGCTATCCATAAAGGTGTGAAGCCATGATAAAAAGATAGTTAGCTTGTGAGCTAACTCCATTTTGAAATCATGCGGTTGGGAATGAAGGATTATCAAATAGTTAGCTTGTTAGCTAACTAGATAAAAAGCAAATCCTACCATGCAATAAAGTAGTTAACTAGTTAGCTAGATGTAAAGTTAACTCTATTCATGACAAAAGTAGCTAACTAGATAGCTAACTCCCAAAGATGCTTTTCATGAAACGTAGCAAGGAGGAATGCTTGGACAAGTTAGCTACCTAGCTAACTCTTTTATCATACTCACTGCCAAGGGAAAAAACGCCCAAAACAAGCTAGCTCTCCAGCTAGCTGGATTTTAAACCTATTCGGCCAAGAGAAAGTGGAGAAAAAGTTAGCTAACTTGTTAGCTAGCTAGAGAGGATTTTTCATGCAACCACTTGAGGCAAGCTAGCTCATCAGCTAGCTAAATCTTCAACCCATTCGGCCAAGAATCCTGCAGCAAAAAAATAGTTAGCTATAGGGATATCTAGCTAACTCAAAGAACCAACCAGCTAGCTGACTAGCTAGCTGATTCCAAGGAGTGTTCGGCCAAGAAGGATTTCAGCAAAACATAGCTAGCTTACAAAGGTATCCAGCTAACTAATGGAAGGGATAGGCTAGCTCCCAAGTCAACTCAATTTATGCATGGTTCGGCTAGGCTCATTGTGAGTGGGAAATAAATTAGCTAGCAAGTGGGGAAAGCTAGCTAAGAGGAGAAATAAGGTAACTCACATATTCATGCAATAATTCTAAGCAATTAAAGAGTCAATTAAATGTTTTGTAATCATCAAAATCAATTCAAGGGTCAACAATCTCAACAATCTCCCCCTTTTTGATGATGACAAAAACATACAAAATTATTAAGCATAAATCATTCAGCATACATAATCAGCATTCAAAATATAATCTCCCCCTAAATATATTAATCTCCCTTGAATATGAAGTGATTCTTCTCCCCTAAATTCTAATTTATGCTGCATTATTCTTCCCCCCTTTTTGTCATTGATCAAAAAGATGAATTTTCAGAATATGCAATAATTCAACACAATTTATGAAGAGAAGATGCAATATTAATTCAAGCATAGTTCATAATTCAGTCATTCATAGAAAAACATATTACAATATATCAAGCAGAAATCATAATTCAGTCATTCATAGAAAACATATTACATGACATGAAACATAGATCAAACATAGAATACAATCATCATTCATCATCGAAGATATGACTTTAGGTGCTTGGAAGAGCCTTCAGGTCGAGTGGATGATCGGGTACGTCATTAGGTTGAGAAGGCGGCGTCCAAAGATGAGAATGAGAGAATGAAGCTCCAGGGGCAGAAGCAGCAGCAAGACCAATCTGAATTTCCAGCGGATTGCTCATCTTCATGGTGGATGCATTCAGGTGGTCAAGAGCATTCGCGGCATCCTTCGTTGTGCTGTCATTGGTCCTCATCTGGTGTGTTACCCATTCAGCCTTGGTTACAACATCTTCAAACTGGGATTCAATTGCTCAACGTCTTTCTTAATACAATCCACTGAAGTGTCATTGTGAAAGAGCACACGACTGTTGAGCACACCAACATCATGCACAAGTTGCTTCACGATGGTTGACATATGATTAAGAGTTTCAAACACAGAAGAAATATGGGGTACCAAGGAGATCATTGTTGACGGAAGAGTTACTATCACTGGTACTCCTATTTGAAAGTGCAATGGAAAGATCATGAATAATTTGTTTGATTTGATCTTGACTAATCAAAACAGTAGGAAGGGGTGAATTTTGATTTTGATTGGTATAATGAGTGGAAGATTCTGGAATGTCCGGATGATCATTAGAACGGGTTTGACTCATTCATAGCAGCTAAAAATTGATTAGGTTGATTGAAGTCGTAATTAAAGAAATTTGGAGGAGAACAAACTGGTGGTGGAGGATCGGATGGAATTAAGTTGTAGGTTGAGAGAGTTTTATCAGCAGTTCTGGTTCTAATCTTGGTCCAAATGCCATTACGTTTGGCATAGTCCATACGGTGTAGGGAGTGTGCATTAAAAATGTCAGTGTGACGCAATGATCACTAGTTCTCCTTTGAGTTTCACATTGTGAAATTCAAATACGTAAGTGAGAAACATCCCGTATGGCAAGGCGGCTTTGGATCTACCTACAGCTTCTTTCATTATAACCATCATTAATTCTGGAAAATCTAAAGGAGTTCCTTCTAATATGTCAAACATTAGTCCTATGTCCCTATCAGTTATGGCATTAAATGAACCGGCACAAGGTGCAAATATCTTTGCAATAATACTGTGTAGCAATCTATTCTCAACATTCAACATGTTATCATTAAGATTGTCTACATGAGCATTATCATCCTCTAAG